>JAXQQM020081500.1:0-19027 GCA_034641835.2 Pinus albicaulis
ATTTGAAAAATAAAAGGATATGAAAATGACCCACAACATATCCTTTGGAACGTGTACATATGCATCACATCCAAATACCATCGGATGTGAAAGAGAGGGTTTATTACCAGTCCATACCTCATGTGGAGTCTTATCCTCCAACACTGATGAAGGCGATCTGTTAACTAGGTAATATGTAGTCTCCACTGCCTCTGCCCAGAATTCTTGTCCTAACCTGGTACCATTGAGCATGATTCTTGTATTTTCCATCAGTGTTATGTACATTCTTTTTGCAACTCCATTTTGTTGAGGTGCGTATGGAGTAATCTTCCATCATTCTATACCACACTTCTAACAGAACTCTTCAATTCCCTTCTTGCAGAACTCTCCACCATTATCTGTCCTCAACACCTTTATCTTATTCTTTGTCTGGTTTTCCACCAGAGCCTTAAATGATTTAAATCTGTCAAACAATTCAGATTTCTTACTCAAGAAATATATCCATGTATTCCTTGAGAATTCATCTATGAATGAAACATAGTACACAATCTTATCTAGTGATGGAACTGACATAGGTCCAAACTATCATTGTGCACAAGCTCTAATATCATGTTCACCATCTTAGCACCAGAAGGAAAACTCACCCAATTATTCTTCCCATATACACAATGTTCACAGGAATTCAAATCCAGAGAGAAATTAGACATACCTTATACCATACCATTACCATGCAGTATCTGAAGGCCCTTCTCTCCACTATGTCCAAGCCTTTGATGCCATAGCATGGTATTTTCTCTAGAGACCGCTAGGATTTTTGCTCCACTTTTAGGAATCACAGAACTGTTGCACCCATCAATAACAGTGCTACCCTGAAGCTTGTACAGAGTTCCAATCCAAACTCCTCGCATTTATACCACTTCTCCCCGAACCATCTTGCAGCTATATTTATCGAACATTGTTTTTACACCTGCATCATCCATCTTTCTTACAGTAAACATATTTATGGCCAATGCAGGAATATGTAGAACACTAGGAAGTGTTATAATCCTTCCACCTTATAGCTTCAGGTTCTTTTCAACATCTGACGATTATTGCCTTCCTATCATCCCTTAAGAAGACATCACCATCATCATACTTCTCATACTCGTAGAACCACTTCCTATGGGAAGTGAAGTGAAAGGATGCACCTGATTCAATCAACCATGCCTCATGATCTACATGTGTATTTGAAGAAGAAGCCAAATACACATCCCAACCTTCATCTGAGGTGGTTTTGCCTCTATAGAAGGAGCATCATCAGATCACTTTCCTTTTTAAGGAGATTTATATCTGCGGTACTTTTTTAAGTGCCCTTCCCTTTTGCATTTCTAGCACATCTTTACAGGCTTTCCTGGGGATTTAGATCTCCCTTTAGATTTAGATCTGCTACTCGAAAACTTAATTTTGTTTATGTTCTGGGACCTTCCTTTTACATATAAGGAATCTCCATTTTGGCCCTCTATATTTCTCCGTCTCATTTCCTCCCACAGTAAGGCTAAGGTAATTTCATCAAAATTCAAAGTAGTTGTATTGCTACCTATTGCAATAATCAAATTGTCTCATGAATCTAGTAGAGAACACAAAAAACTGATGCAATTATATTCATCTGATATTTTAATATCAATAGGTGACAACTGACTTACCACAATATTGAAGGCATTCTGATGCTCTGTAATCGAGTCTCCACCATTCATCCTCAGGTTATACAAATTTTTCCGTAGGAAAAATTTATTCACCAGAGACTTAGACTGGTACAAAGTCCCTAACTTTACCCACAAAGTCTTCGTTGTGGCTTCCCTAGATACATTCAACAATACCGAATCTGAGATACACAACTGTATTGTGCTCTTTTCCTTACATCCAACTTCGCCCAGTCTTCATCTGACATTATTATTGGTTTAGTACCCGGATCTACCACGATCCACTGATCTTTATCCACCAGTAGATCCTCCATATTAAGCTTCCACAACTCAAAACTCTGACCATTAAATTTCTCGATCTCTATCTTTCCACTACTCACCATCTTTTTTCACTGCAAGAATCGATCCCGCAGATCTCCCACTGAATAGGGTCTACCACAGGCCCAAGAAAAAAACCCCTCAATAGTAAAGGCATCCCCTTGAAGTTGAAATAGATCTGATACCAAATGTAGGTTTTAACCCTGTACATAAATTATCTGCAAATGAATTCTTAAAAACATAAAATAAATAATAGTGAGAGCATAAAACATAAAACATGTATACACAAAGACTTTTCACCTGGATCCCAAATCGGGACTACCAACTTGATTTTTTAGTATGTTATTTTTAGTGTTACAACACATATATATACATGTCGAAGCATTCACAAACCCCAATCCATTAATCCATCATTAGAACATAACCGTAGTTCCCTTGACCGGATCTACAAAATACCAGGGGCAGAAAACCATCATGCCCCAAAACCATGTTCAAACCCATGCACAAAACCATAGGCGGGTCCGCCCACCTAAAATATTCGTGGAAAGAATATAACACAAACCCAAAAAATGTGTTAAGTACGTTGTTCTGATTGGATTTCAACTTTTATATGTGTTGTATTCTAGACTGGATCTAAATAGCGTAAAGAATGAGACCACATGATTTGTTCACAAGTTATCATTGGTTAATTAGTAGCGATATATATATATATATATATATATATATATATATATATATATATATATATATATATATATATATATATATATATATTGTGAGTGCCAAAACCAAAAGGCAATGTGCAGTGGGGCAAGGAGAACATTGTGTATAGGTCACAAAAAGTGTTGTATAAGCATGAACAATAATCTGTGGTATCAACGCATAAGATGTTTTTTTAATCAATGATGGTTTATAGCATGAATTGTAGCTCTGAATACTTCTTAAGCATATTAGTGAGTCTTTTGTAATTTTGGCATTGTATATATGATAGTTGGGCAAGAAGTTATCTTTTTTGAACACTTTCAAGTCATAGTTGGTTGTAGAATTTGACGTAATGGATCATGGAGAGATCCATTACTACTTGAAAATTATACTAAGAGATTTGAGAAATTAGGCAACTTCATTTGAGTCAAAAGAAGCACATGGAACATATCCTCGAGATATTTGAGATGGGTGATTGCAAATATGTGTACACTCCATTGATAATTGCATAAAAGTTGTCATGAGATATGGGTCCAATTAGGTCAAGTTGATGAGGAAGCTATAACAAATATTCCTTATCAAAGTGCTAAAGAAGAATATATAATAGCCTATTATGCAAGCAAGTGATTGGTGTGGCTAAAGAAGTCACATAAGTATGTTTGATGGAAAAAAAAGAATCCTACAATTTTGAGATGTGACAATCAAATTTGCATAGATGTCTTTGAGCATTTTAAAGTGTTTAAAGCCTATGTGGAAAAATGGTCAGGAATACCATTGAAGATTGAAAAGAGTAAGGTATGATGGGTTAGGGAGAGTACACAATACTGGTGTTCAAGAATTATTTCACTTACGAAGAAATCAAGTGGCTTCTTGTTTTAAATTGTTCTAACACAATTATATACAAACAAATGTGAAGTTATGTGTAACAAATTCGAGTAAAACTTCATGTAATAAAGTTAATAAAGGAAAAATAATAATCACGGTCATGAGACATGTATTCCAAGATGAATATTAGGCAAAAACATAGTGATGGGGATCACTTGTGATTAATTAATGGCTATGAAAATTGGCAAAGGCAATGGAAAAGGCTTTGGAAAGGAAAATTTGCATTTATTGGAATTCTATTTATGAAAATAATGGAAAATAGGAGAAAAGGAAGGTGAAAGGTGACATGTTGCATGTGAGGAGGAAAATGAAGGAAAATAATGGAAATTGAAGAAAAATAGAAGCCTCATTAATAAAACGGATTTTGAGGATCAATTCATGGTTTTTGTCAGTTTAGTTTTGGGAGCTCTCTTCATTCTCTCTCTATTTTATACCATTGGCAACAAAAATGAAAGGGGAAAGAAGGAAAGCGCAAGAGGACATTGGGATTAGTAGCTACAATGGGTTTTTCTAGCAGGTATTGAGTTTCATGTAGGATTTACTTGCTATTTTTGGCATGCATGGGACATGCATGTGGTTTCTTGGTTATGATCTATAATTGGCATGGAAGATTTCTTGCATTGACAGTGGTTTTTCCTAGCCTTGCCATTTCCTAGATAACCATGGTGTTTTGGGTTTAATTTTGTTTTATGGTTGGTGCTCATGTTCATTATGCATGTGGGTTGAGTTACTAGTTCCTGGAAGCATTGGTTGGAAAAATGATCTAGAAACCCTTGGTGGGTTGAGTTACTAATCCTAGAATCCATGGTTAGACAAACTCTATGGAATCCCCACAACAAATGTGGGTTGAGTTACTAGTCCTGGAAGCCTTGGTTGGAACAAATGCTTTGGAGCCTTGGACAACTTTGTTATAGACTGATTTGGTGATGGTTAGTGATGTTCGATCGTGAGGTGGAATCAATGGTTGAGGGTTGAGGTGGTTTGGCCTCTGGAAACCCTGGTTTGGTTTGGTTTGATTTGTTTCATGAGACCCCACATTCATGCTTTAAATATGGCATGAGGGTGATTGTCTGAAAGAAATATTTGGTTCAGCCTAATCTACGGTCAGATGGTTTGTAGAAGTCACTGACTTGGTTAGCTTATGCATTCATTAATAAGAGCTCCTTGTCCTTTGGTGTTTCATGTGTAGTTTTACTTGTTCATATGTGGTTTTTATGGCTATTATATGTTGGTTATATGCTGGTTATGAGTATGTTTTATGATAAACTTGATGTACAGATCTTATCATGTTTTGATTAGAAAATGAATGAACAATGAATATATGACCTAATAGATGATAGTGTGGCTATTGTGATAAGGCATCAATGCTTCTTTACAAATCTCATCTAATTATGAGACCCATATGTTCATATATGTTTTTATGACCTATAGATTACATATTTGTGTTATGTTTGACTAAATGTCTGTCATGGTTAGTAGGGGTCTGGTCAATTCCTTGATAAAATGTTTTCATTAGTATATTTATTTCATGGTTATGTATAATTTCTTAAAGTTTCATGAAGTTCTAGGAAGTGTCCTGAGACCTAGCCCTGAATAAGTGGCTCAGAATCTAGGGTCGCTAGCTCAGAACTGCCTGAAAAATTCCATAGTAGCCGACATGCCTTGCTGTGGGAGTGAATGAAAATACTTATCCACTTGAATGGCTTTTCATGGGAGCGTATGAGGGTCCATATCAGTAAAATGAAAATTTTTATTAGGGGTTAAGCACCTGGAAAGGTTGATTACCTCCTGAAGGGTTTGTAGCTCCTGATGAAGGTAAAAATGGTTTCATTTTTTTAGTTCCACTTCCTTAACTGTACATGGGAAGATTAATCACATCATAGTAGCCTCTCATCACATGTTTACCCAGTGGACTGGTTAGCTTGGTAAATGTGGGAGGAGGGTGGTTACAAGGTGGTATCAGAGCATGGTTGCGCTCTCTTTGGGTAATATATGATACCACAGGGTGGTATCAGAGCATGGTTACACTCTCTTTGGGTAATATTTGATACCACAAGGCGGTATCAAAGCATGGTTTCACTCTCTTTGGGTAATATTTGATACTACATGGTGGTATCAGAGCATGGTTGTACTCTCTTTGGGTTATATATGATACCTCAGGGTGGTATCAGAGCATGGTTTCATTCTCCTTGGGTGGTCTCTGGTTTCTATTCTCCTTGGATGAATGTGTTTTCATATGTACATGTCAGTTGCATATGTGTCCTTATGCTTGTGGTATATGTGCTTGTTGTGTATGCATGGTGGTGGTCATGGTTTTCGTAGTGATTTAATATAGAAGTTGATGGTGTTTTTGTTAGAATGTGTTTTTCATGAATGCATGTTAGTGTTTGTATGTATTGGGCCATCCCCTTGCCAATAATTCCCCTCGCCGCACTGCAAACTGCTTCTGAAATTCTTAGCAAACTGCGCCCTATAATTTCAGCTTAGCTTCAGTGCTCCTCCAATGTGTGTGTTCTCCAACTTACCCCAAGCCCTTCTCTTATACTTTTCTCATTGAAACATCAACGACCATGATCTAATCTCTAATCGAAGGCTACGATTAGAAGTTTCTTGATCTGCGTCACTTAAGTCATTCTCATCACATGTTTAATTTAGTTCACTTTAATCTTCTAGTTTTCCTAAGTTAGAATTAGGGTCCTTAATTAAAAATATTAATTATTTTAATATCTCTTGAACCTGATGGAATTATTCTAAACTCTTTATGGGTCTTGGAGATCTCATGTACTCGATCTCCTCCACAAAATTTTGGAGCTAGATCATATCTAATGCTACCCCAAAATCTCAACACTCCTTCTTAGCGAGGATTGTGCTCTAACAATACACCTCACCCCAAAGTACTACTATGATCTCTAGCATCGGTCTCTGCGTTGATGCTAGGGCTGCTACTCTTCATCACTGCATTGTTGCTTCTCACTGTACTGCTTCCCATGAATCTACCACTGTCACTGCTACATCCATGTTGTAGCTCCCTCTCAAATTTTTGCATTGCACTACCAACTGTTGCACTGCAACTCAGTTGCTGAGAGTAAACAACTGAAGGACCCCTGCCCAATGAGATATAAGTCAATCGGGATGCATCTCACCACTAAATCTCCATAGGTTGTTTCTCTGTGATGTCCTCTTGAAGCCACTGCGTTGCTACAACTCTGCATTGCGTAAGCATGCCTCCTCTGCGCTGTTGAAGTCCCATCAGCCCCTATGTGTTGTTTCCTCTACGTTGATGCTACCTCTACATTGCGTTGCTTCCTCTACAACGTCCAGATCTGCCTCTGCTCCATCCATCATTCTTTGCACCCACAAATCCAGTCATTCATGCTACTGCCTTAAGGCTCCTGTAGCACGGATGTGATCCAAGAGTTGGGCTACTCAAGGATCCTGCCACCACTCTGTAGCTGCTCTACATATCAATATCGCCCCACCTCCCTAGTTCATGAGTGCTCATGGATACTTCATAGTCAAAACCATCATCTTCTTTAGCTGCCGCAGACTTGGAACTAGAAGCTTCCCAATTCTTCTTCCTTTGAGGACAATTGCTGGCTAAGTTTCCAAGTTCACCACATTGGAAACATTTGATCTTAAATAGACCATGATTATTTTTTCCTTGCTTCTTCTTAGATGCCAGGGTTGCATCTTCCTCTTCCTCCTTCACCTTTCTTGATCCGGTGTTGGTATGCCTCTTGGTCATTTGGAGGATCTCCTCTTATTAGAGGATAGCCCACATATCGTTCCAGTTTGGAAGGTCCAGTCTGCCCAAGATGCTTTGGAAAAACTTTTCCCAGTCCTTTATGATTGCATTTAGAGCAGTCCTCACCATGACATCATCCTCCACCTTGACCCCCATGGCAGTCAGCCGATCCCGAATCGACTGCAACCTTAAGAAGAAAGGATCGATTTCCTCTCCCTTGGTCATCATAAATAACCTCAGCTGGTTCTCTAGAAGCATCTTCCTCTGGATGGATTTCCCTTGATACAATGTGGTTAAAGCTTTCCACATATCATTAGTTGTATTCTTCTTGGTTTTGTGTGGTACCACATGATCCTTAACCCCATCCATGATAAAGCACTTGGCATGTGTCGCTGCTTCATTATGCTTCGCCAAAAGAAGAGCATAAATTGGTGTAGCCAAGACACTCTCTACATGCTCCCACAAGTCGTATGCCTCCAGGATTACCAGGATTATAGCCTTACAGATAACAAAGTTGGATAGGTCATCCAACCTATCCTAATCACACAGTCTGTGTGGCGCCATCTACTCCGAAAGAATCTGTCAGAACAAATCTTCCTCTCCCCACTTCTATTGTTACTCTCAACGAAAACTTAGATCTGTTGAACCCTTAGTTAAACTGAGAGGGGGGGGAGTGAATCAGTTTAACACATTCATGGATTTTAAAAACTTTTCATTAAAACTTATTTGCACCTTCACTTCATGTCCAACTTAATATGTGAGTAATCTTAGAATGTGAGCAGCAAGTATTAATATAATATAACAATAGACTTAATATGAGAGCAGCAGGTATTAAGCAGATGATATAAATCAGATCAACACATAAACATCATGCACAGAGACACCCGATATAAGTGGAGTTCACCTATAAAGGGGAGTGAAACTACATCTTATTATCGTTGTGATGCAAAGGCAAGCTTCAATTCCCTCTCACTCATTGCTTTATAACCCGCAGCCCCACAGTGAGGCTCCAAACCTTGCCTGCTACCATAACTAATGGCTATCAAGTCACACTTTTATTTAGCAGCTCCACTTCAATTTATCAAACCTAATGTTTGCCGATTTACCTCGTACATCACTCACCAGACATTAGGGGAATTTTGAGATCTAAAATGGGCCTCCTAAGGAAAATGTACAATCAAAATTTACTTTATGAGAACCAATCACATTTTAGGGGATGACATCATCCCTAATGGTTGAGGTGGCATTGCTTGAGTTAAAGGTACTTACTTGTCACATTCTCAATGGTGGATAAAAACTCATGGTTAGCCATGGTAGTGCTCTAAGTACTTTTAAAGTCATAAAGTAAAGTACTTATAATAAATGTCATTTTATATTTTTTGAATAAAATATTATTATTTTCATTTCATATTTTTTGAAAGAAACAATGTATATCCATGGTAGTGATCTAAGTACTTTTAAAGTCATAAAGTAAAGTACTCATAATAAATGTCATTTCATATTTTTTGAATAAAATATTATTATTGTCATTTCATATTTTTTGAAAGAAACAAGACATATCCCTACATGTTACATGTTATATATAGTATATTAATTACATGTTATTATATACTTTAAACAATATAAATTTTAATTAATAATATATTATATAATTAAGAATTTATGAAGTTAAATTTATATTTTAATTTAAGTTATTTAAGTACAAAGGACAAATTCATTAGTTGTTCAATGATAATGACTTTTTCTTGAAAAACTTATTCTTATTTATAGTCACATCAATACAATTTTTTTATTATTTTTATTTTAGTACAACTTTTGAATTGAATTTAACCATGGTTACATGGATTTTGATGCAAAAAGTGAATTGAAAATTCATAAATATTATTTTATTGGTTTAACTATTATTTTATTATTTCCTTAGGAGGCCCATTTTAGACCTCAAAATTTCCCTAATGACATCTCTTTCATTTTTCTTTTCTTAATCTTCTTCCATTTCACTCTTCTATACTCTACATTCTCTATATTTACTCTTTCTAACCTCTCTTATGCATATCCAGTTGATATTATTTATAGAGTTCCTCACATGACTGTTTGTATTTCACAAAGAATTTTGAGTGAACAGTCATGACTCTTTGGCTTCTGTCTTCTCATTCCTTTTATCTGCTCATTCAGAAAATATAACTGTAGGTATCAATTTAACATTACAGTGGGATATTTGTTCTCTTCCGGAGACTTGCCAATGCATCACAACAATATAAATTAAAATTATTTACATTCAATTACAATGAGAACTCCAGCTCACTCATTCAGCCTCTTGGCTAGCTGCGCATTTGTCTTTTCTTTGACTGTGTTTTTGTCCCTTTTGGCTCTGTTTGTTTCCTTATTCACTGTCGCAGGGTAACGGCTATATGCCATACATTTGTAACTTTGCTTTTTGTATCAGTGCTTTATATATATATATATATATATATATATATATATATATATATATATGTAACTGCTGACTTTAAATCTGGGAAAATTCCAACGCTTTACCCACAGCAAGTGTCTTGTTGATGTGGTGAGTTCTGCAAGCGGAACATATATACACCACGGCCTTTGTTTTATGGCCCGATGCGATTACACACATCGCAATCGTTTTATATTAACAATCGCCCTCCACCTTAAGCCGAGGCCCGTGGGTCCATAGACCATGCGGCACATTTCAATACTCGGCATACTTATATAAAGTTTTAACAAACAAACTGCCACTTCCACTATAACAATAAAGAATCATGTTAATACTTAACAGATGCCCTTTCGGGCCCACTTGCCACGCTTTCCGATGCGATATATTTCCCCTCCAGAGGTTTTATCATTGATCGTAATAGCGCTACCTCGCTTCCAATGATCGACACCTTCCATGTATTTGATCGCGATTGATCTAATCGTACGTCAGGCGTTCGCTGCATTGATACCCTGTTCACTCAATTTTTCCGATGCGATGAATAATTTTCTTTGACGCGGAACTTAAGCCTGTATAAATCATAGTTTATAAGTCCATCGGGTCCGAACTTCCAATCGCAATCGCAACTCTTTGTTTATATGTTCCACTGCAAAGTTTTTCTCTGATGCGATTAGTGTATTATCCTTCGACTGATTCCGATTGCGATTGATCGCAATCGCAACTCCCAGTTGCATGTTCCGATATTCCACCTTTTTCTGATGCGATCAGTCACTGTTCACCAGAACTCAAGTATATATGAATTGTAGTTTATATGCCCATCGGGTCCGGGCTTTCAATCGCAATCATAACTTCTTGTTTGCATGTTCCGCTGCTTTCTCCGATGCGATTCGAGCGGGTCCCACTAGCGAGTTAACTTTGGATTAAGTTCATAGGTTCTTTTTATATACCACGCTACCCATAGATATACTTTGCCAATGGTTTAAGACTAACATTGCTCGTCGGGCCCACGATGCATTGCACCCTGCCTTTATATATTGCGCACCCTATAAATATCTATGGTTTGGACCTTTGTGTATAAGGCGCAATATATGTAATAAGTACCGTATATATATGTTTTTATTTTTCACTTTGTTTCTCCCGCAGGGGTAAATTATCTTCCTAATGAGATTTATATATATATCATCGCCTAATCTTTAGTGTATCTTCCAATGGGGTAGTGATTCTTAATTTATTTGTATAGATATACCTTTCATTAAAGCAGATTCCCAATTATGAAGGAAATTGCTCTCGTCATAAAGTAATTCATCATTTCGCTTTTAAAAACTTAACAATCTCGCCTCTATATTCATTTACTCATTTTCTCATTTCATTTTGTTGTTCTTCTAACCTATTTTACTATGCCTCATTCGATATTTATCAAAGCAGATTGACTGGTTTGTTCCGCTCATTTCCTTGCTTCCTTTGTTCGCTTCTTTGTCGCTTCCTTTGTCTATCTCTTCATCTTTTCTCATTTATCAAGCATTGGGTCCATTGGGTCGACAACATTTCCAACAGTCTCCCCCTTTGGCATTGATGGCAATACACTTTCTCTTTTTGCCTGCTCTTCCTCCTGTTGCTTGCTCTTCCTCCCCCTTTGACATTAATGGAAAGGGATTTGAATTCTTAGTGTATATTCTATTCTTTGATCCTGTGTCTTTATCCTTTTTCAACATTTCGTGCATTTCCTTTCTCTGAAATTTTCTGACTTTGTACGCTGCTGCTCCAAACTTTGGATTAGATCTAAAATACTGACCCTTTAGCCTTTTTCATTGATTCTTTTATGCTAGATGTATTTTGATCCTGAGGACCTGGTTCATGCTTCCCTTGCTGGCTGATCTCCCCCTGGAATGATATTTTCGTTTCTGTTCTCCCCCTGAAACTGTGTTTTCTTTTCATATCAAAGTGTAGCATCTACAGATACTACCCCTAGTCTATCTCTCAAATATTGAAATGGTTCTCTAGCAAGTGGTTTGGTAAATATATCTACTGTCTGTTCTTTTGTTGGTACATACTCTAGTTTTACTATCTTCTGAGCCACTTGTTCTCGGAGGAAACGATACTTGATTGCGATATGTTTAGTTTTTGAGTGAAGCACGGGATTTTTATATATACTTATAGCACTTGTATTATCACATTTTATTGAGATAGGTTCATCAATGCTTACCTTCATGTCTTGGAGGGTTTTCTTCTATCCACATGACTTTCGTGTGTCATTATGCCATCACGTTATATATTCCCGCTTCTCGCTGTAGAAGCAGAGAGATAGATGTGTTTGCTTCGCTAACCATGCCTAATTTCTCCTAAATAAAATGCACCTCCACTTATGCTGTTCCTGTCATCCACACAGCTGGCCCAATCTGCATCTGTGTATGTTGTCAAAGTGAAGCTTTTGCCTTTAGGATACCAAAGTCCATACTGTGTTGTTCCTTGTAGATATCTAAATATTCTTTTGACTGCCAGAAGATGGTTTTGTTTAGGTGCTGCTTGATATCTAGCCACTAGTCCTACTGCTAGCATGATGTCTGGTCTTGATGCTGTCAGATACAGCAGACTTCCTATCATGGATCTATAGAGTTTTTGATCTATATCTGCAGACCCATCATCAGCACACAGCTTGCATCCCGTGATCATGGGAGTTGACACAGGTTTGCAGTCCTCCATTTTGAACTTTTTCAACATTTCTTTTAAGTATTTTTCCTGTGAGATGAATGTGCCTGTGTTCTTTTGCTGAATTTGAAGTCCTAAGTAGAAACTGAGTTCTCCAATCATGGACATCTCAAACTTTGATTTCATCTCCTCAGCAAACCCTTTTGCTAGTTCATCTCTGTTGCTTCCAAACATAATGTCATCAACATATACTACAACAATTAGGAGTTCATTTTCATGGGCTTTTATGTATAGATTGTTGTCTACTCCACCTCTCTTAAAGCCTTGTTTTTGCAAATATTTATCTAGTCTTGAGTACCAAGCACGAGGAGCCTGTTTCAGTCCATAAAGAGCCTTCTTCAGTCTGCATACATAGTCTTCTTTGTCTGTTAATGAGAAGCCTTTTGGTTGTTCCATGTAGACTTCTTCTTCTAAGTCTCCATTCAGAAATGCAGATTTTACATCCATTTGATATACCTTGAAGTTTTGGTAGCATGCAAATGCCAGGAACATTCTGATAGCTTCCATTCTGGCTACAGGGGCAAATGTTTCATTGTAATCAAGTCCTTCAATTTGTGAGTATCCTTTGCAGACAAGTCTGGCTTTATTCCTGATTACCTATCCTTCTTCATTCATTTTATTTTTGAATACCCATTTTGAGCCTATGACATTTTTCTCAGTGGGTCTAGGAACTAGTTCCCAAGTATTGTTGTTCTCAATTTGGTCCAATTCTTCATTCATAGCATTGACCCAATACTTGTCCTTACTAGCTTCTTCAAATCTCTTTGGCTCTATTTGTGACAACATGGCTATGTATACTTCTTCAGTTTGTTCTGTTAGCTGCCTTCTAGTTTTGACCCCTACTCTCTTGTCTCCAATGATCTGATCTTCAGGATGGTTCTTCTGAGTATATCTTGAGGGAGATTTAGAACTCAGCTCTGTATCTCCTATTGTCTTTCTTGTTTCCTCATCATCTTGGTTTTCTTCTTCATGGTTGTCTGATGGGCTGCAACAGTCTATATCTCTTGTATTGTCTGGAAGTTCTTCATCAAATCTCACATCAATGCTTTCTACTATTTTTCAAAGAGTCTTGTTGTAGCACCTGTACCCTTTACTTTTGGATTCATATCCTAGAAATATCCCTTCATCTGCTCTTGCATCAAATTTCCCAAGATTTTCATCATTATTCTTTATGTAACACTTGCTTCCAAAGATTCTAAAATGTTTAATTGAAGCTGGTTTTCCATGCCATAGTTCATATGGAGTCTTATCACTGCTTGGTCTTAAGTGGGCTTTATTAAGGATATGCACCACTGTGTGTACTGCTTCTGCCTAGAAGGTTTGAGGAATATTACTCTCTTGCATCATGGCTCTGGCAATTTGTTGAACAAATTTGTTTTGTCTCTCTGCTACTCCATTCTGCTGAGGTGTCCCTGCAATAGTAAATTGTTGTTTTATGCCATATTCATTGCATAGATCTGCAAAGTCATAATCTGTGAATTCACCTCCTCTGTCCGATCTGATGCATTTTAGCTTGCATCCTGTCTTACTTTCTTCTAATTCTTTGAATATTTTGAATTTGTCCAGAGCTTCTGATTTATTCTTGATAAATGCAACCCATGTCATTCTGGAGAAATCATCTATTATCAGCATGAAGTAGGATTCTCCACTTGGTGTTTTAGTTCTTGCAGGTCCACACAAATCCATGTGCACAAGCTGGAGTGGTCTTCTTGTTGATAACTCATCTTTGGCCTTGAAGGATGTGCGAGTCTGTTTGCCTAATTGACATGATTTGCATATGGTATTAGAAGGCCTCTTTATTTCTGGCATGTCTCTGACAGCTTTCTTCTTGCTTCGTCTAATGATGTGATCGAAGCTGAGATGTCCCAATCTTTTATACCATAACCATGACTCCTTAAGTTTGCTAAGATGACATGCTTCATCTTCCTCTTTCACAATGTAAACATTAATCTCTATTTGAACTCCTTTGAGCAGAGTCTTACCTGTGGTGCTTGATCTGACTTCACAATCTTGTGCTCTAAAAATAACTTCACAGCCTTTGTCACACATTTGACTGACACTTAGCAAATTTTCTTTTAGCCCATCTACAAATAATACATCTAGGGCCTTTCCTCTGCCATTGTTTATGCTGACTGAGCCTTTTCCTTTTATTTTTCCTGATTTATCATTGCCAAAGGTAACATTGCCAGATTTCTTTTCATCAAGAGTTATAAACTTGCTTCTGTCTCCAGTCATGTGTTTTGAGTAGCCACTATCCAAATACCACTGGCTTTTCATGTCTTGAGCAGTTAGAGCCAAGTCACATTTGTTCTCCTTCTTTTTCCACCGGAGGCATCCTTTTGTTTGGTAATTTTTGTGAGATGATGAATCACATCCTTTCAGAGGACATTTGGAAGGCATATGTCCAACTTGATTGCATATACAACATTTGATCATAGTTTTTGCAGAATTGTGAGTATGAACAGAATTTCTTTGATTCATAAACCTCCTTGAGGTGTTGAACATCAATCTTTGTCCATACTTTCTACATTCAATAATTTTATGGCCAAATTCCTTACAATAAAAACAGTAACCATAGAAATTATTTGCATACCTGATGTAAGGTTGTTTTCTCCATTTGTTTGCTTGAGACAGTCTCTTCACTATTTGCATCTTTTGTTGGTTTGAATTACTCCTCCTTGTATGACAATATGCAGTAATGTGTCCCAGCTTCTGGCAGACATAACAGGTGGTATTCTTCATAGGAGGAAAGAATCTCCTTTGATGGTTTCCAAATTTAACATACTCAGGGGTCTTAGTATTTATTACATTCTTTGTTATTAGAGGATTTTTCTGGGTTCTGTCTCCTTCCTTACAAGTTTCTTCTTTTGTAGGAATTATTTGAGCTGCTTCATCATCCTTCTTTGCTTTTACAAAAATAATCTCTCTGTTTTCCTTTTCTTTGTTTTTACTTGATTCTCCTTCATAGCCTATTCCAGTTTTTATCATAGGAGATCTTTGAGCAACCAGAATTTCATTCAACTTACTAGAGCTTGTTGGTTGAGAAGAGTTTATAACCACTTTCCTTTGAGCATTTTCTAATTTCTTCCTGAGACATACTACTTCTTCTTCCAACTTTTCTTGTTCCTGAGTTTTTTCTTTGATTTTCTTGAGTAACATGTCCTCTATCTTCTTGGCTTCTTCAAGCTCTATCTTTAGTTGCATAAGGACTTCTGAATTCTGTTCTTCTCATACATACTTGAGGAGAATGTCCTTTTGTTTTCTACATTTCAGCTTGAGTCTATCAATCTCTTCTAGAGCACTTATTAGCTCCCCCTCAAGGTCGACTTCACCTTCTTCTTCTTCATCTTCTAGCAGGAGACCTTCAAGTTCTTCTATAGCCATCAATAAAAATTTAGAGGTTCCATCTTCACTTGAGAGTTCATCTGGATCTTCAGATGTACTGCTGTCTTGTTGAGCATAGAAGGATTTTCTGCTGAACTTCTTTCCTTTCTGCTAGTTCTTTGATGTATTTTTCTCTGACTCTTGAGCCTGATTCCTTACTTTCTTGTGAGGACACTTAGCAGCATAGTGTCCAACTCTTCCACAGTTAAAGCATTTGAAAGGAAGTTTACCTTTGTATTTACCTAAGCCTCTATCCAATTTCTTGACAAATTTTGCCTCTTCTTCATCCGAGCAAGAGCATATGTCTCCCTCTTCTTCTTTCTTCTTTTCTGTTTTAAAGGCTGCCTCCCTCATACTTGGCTTCTTCTGTGGGAGCCTCATCTCATAAGCTGTTAGATTTCCAAGTAGCTGGTTCATGGTCAAGGTCTCCCAATCAGCTGTTTCTTCTATTGCAGACACCTTGGGATTAAACCTAGATGGAAGAGATCTTAGAATATTTTGCACAATTATACTTTCTGGCATGGTTTCTCCAAGAGCTTTCATATTGTTAACAATTTCTGCAACTTTTAGGAAGAAACTGTCAATGTCTTCATCATCATTCATTTTCAAGTTCTCAAACTGGGCTCTATAGACTTGAAGTTTGGCAGTCTTTACTTTCTTGTCTCCTTCATGGATGTTCTCCAGAGTATCCCACATCTCTTTGGCAGTGTCTTTGTGCATTACTTTGATAAACTCTACTTCACACAATCCATTCAAGATGGCATTCATGGCTTTTGCGTTAGCTACAAAATCTTGTTTCGATTCTTTCTCTGAGTTAGTTTCCTTTGGGGCATATCCTAATTCCACAGCACCCGAAACTTCTATTCCTAGAGAAATTATGTATGTCCTCATCCTGATTTTCCAGAAGGCATAATTTTCACCTATAAAGAAAGTGGCTTTATTGGTTGAGCATCCTTCTTTACTATCCATCCTGAGAACCTAGAATCTCCTTTCAGTTGTTAAACTGGCACAAAGGAACCTGCTCTAATACCAATTGTTGAACCCTTAGTTAAACTGAGAGGGGGGGGGGGGTGAATTAGTTTAACACATTCATTGACTTTTGAAACTTTTCATTAAAAATTATTTACACCTTCATTTCATGTCCAACTTAATATGTGAGTAATCTTAGAATGTGAGCAGCAAGTATTAATATAATATAACAGTAGACTTAATTTGAGAGTAGCAGGTATTAAGCAGACAGTATAAATCAGATCAACACATAACATCATGCACAGAGACACCAGATATAAGTGGAAACACATAAAAGGAGAAAACCACATCTTATTATGGTTGTGATGCAAAGGTAAGCTCCAACTCCCTCTCACCACTGTTTTTCTGTAGGCACCAACCTACAGGAGGCTCCAACCTCAATTATGCAAGCTACAACTTGCAAGGAAGCACCAACTCCCTTCAATTTTCTGCAGGCACCAACCTACAGGAAGCTCTAGCCTTGGTCAGCTATCAAGCTGCAACTTGATAAGGAGGCTCCAACTTCCTCAATTTATCAAACTGAATGATTGTTGATTTACCTTAGATATCAGCTCTGTTCTGTAGCATCTCTTTATGCTCTTATTTTTTTAATATTCTCTGCCTCACTCTTCTATACTCTGCATTCTCTATATTTAATCTCTCTAACCTCTTTTATGCATATCTAGTTGATATTATTTATAGAGTTCCTCACATGAATGTTTGTATTTCACAAAGAATTTTGAGTGAACAATCATGACTCTTTGGCTTCTGTCTTCTCATTCCTTTTATCTTCTCATTCATAAAATATAACTGTAGGTATCAATTTAACATTATAGTGGGATATTTGTTCTCTTCCGGAGACTTGCCAATGCATCACAACAATATAAATTAAAATTATTTACATTCAATTACAATGAGAACTCCAGCTCACTCATTCAGCCTCTTGGCTAGCTACGCATTTGTCTTTTCTTTGACTGTGTCTTTGTCCCTTTCGTCTCTGTTTGTTTCCTTATTCACTGTCGCAGGGTAATGGTCATATGCCATACATTTGTAACTGTGCTTTTTATATCAGCACTTTTTCTATATATATATATATGTAACTGCCGACTTTAAATCTAGGCAAATTCCAACGCTTTACACACAGCAAGTGTCTTGTTAATGTGGTGAGTTCCGCAAGAGGAACATATATACACCACGACCTTTGTTTTATGGCCCGATGCGATTGCACACATCAAAATATTTTTATATTAACAATCGCCCTCCACCTTAAGCTGAAGCCCATGGGTCCATAGACCATGCGGCACATTTCAATACTCGACATACTTATATAAAGTTTTAACAAACAAACTACCACTTCCACTATAACAATAAAGAATCATGTTAATACTTAACAAATTCCCTTTTCGGCCCACTTGCCATGCTTTTCGATGCGATATATTTCTCTTCCAGAGGTTTCCGATTGCGATTGATCGTAGTTGCAAGCTGCCTTGCTCCGATGTGATTGATACCCTCCACAAATTTCCAATTGCGATTGATCACAATCGCAAGCTGCCTTGCTCCGATGCAATTGATACCCTGTTCACTCAATTTTTCCGATGAGATGAATTATTTTCTTTGACGCGGAACTTAAGACTGTATAAATCATAGTTATAAGTCCATGGGGTCCAAACTTCGAATCGCAATCGCAACTCTTTGTTTATATGTTCCGCTGCACAGTTTTTCTCCGATGCGATTAGTGTATTATCCTTCGATTGCTTTCGATTGTGATTGATCGCAATCACAACTCCCAGTTGCATGTTCCGATATTCCACCTTTTTCCGATGCGATCATTCACTGTTCACCGGAACTCAAGTATATATGAATTGTAGTTTATATGCCCATCGGGTCCGAGCTTTCAATCGAAATCGCAACTTCTTGTTTGCATGTTCCGCTGCTTTCTCCGATGTGATTTGAGAGGGTCCCACTAGCGAGTTAACTTTGGATTAAGTTCATAGGTTCTTTTTATATACCGCACTACCCATAGATATACTTTTCCAATGGTTTAAGACTAACAGTGCTCGTCAGGCCCACGATGAATTGCACCCTGCCTTTATATATTGCGCACCCTATAAATATCTATGGTTTGGACCTTTGTGTATAAGGCGCAATATATGTAATGTGTGTCGATATATGTGT
>JAXQQM020077670.1:0-151553 GCA_034641835.2 Pinus albicaulis
CTTGATCTGCCCATCAGCTTTAAAAGGCAAATCCACATCTGTTTCAAAAGTCTCCCCTATGTTAGGAAGTGGCGCTTTAAGACATTTCACCCTTGGCAATCCTCAAAAAGCCAAAAAGCCTCCATCTGCTACAGACCAACCATGACTGACCTCCTACTTTGCAAATTAATTTGACAAGCAGCCCTAAGTCGCGCCACTCACACCCCCTAGATCTCAGCACTGCATAAAACCCAATCTCAAGCTGACTATTAGGTTTTTCACAGTGTTCTATGGTTTCTACAAAGGCAGGAAATATAATTTCATCTCATGGAGTAAATGCTTGAATTTACAGTTAGAGGAACAGCTGCTTCTAAATGTAACTTGAGCCTGAGATATGTCTGCAAAACAGAAAGCTACTCATCCAGACTTTACAGCTTTTTCCAGCATGAAAATCACAGTAAGAAAGGGTCACCACTGTCTCAGCAAACTGGTAAATTGTCAAGGCCCAGAACCTCCTTCATTTACAAGAAGAGGGTTAGGGCGCCTCCTTCATCCACAAGCAGAGGGCGCTGGCCAATATTGACTTGGAAGATTGCAGAAGTCCAGGTTTTCCTTGTATTGAACAGTGAAACAATATCTCCAGGTTTTATGAATGTGAGTAATGATCATAACAGGGATAGAGTTTGAAATATGCTAGCTCAAAGGAAAAAAGAGTCTGTTCTAATAAAAGAGGTCATTTAAAGCTTTCAAATCATGTGAATTGTTGAACTTTAGAAAAGCATGTCATCAGCAAACATTCCAATCTTCAGCAGCCTGCTTTCCACAAGATCAAATGAAATGGATGCTGACAAAAATGCCATTACACAGGCAGAAAGAAAGGTCTTGGTTTTTCAAAAGGCACTGACCTCCATAGTCATAGAGACTATTTGTCAAGTAATCTGTCATAAGATGACCAAACCAAATGATGATATTTCAGTCACCCTTAGAGCAGTGCAGAGAAACAGTGTCACTTTGGCTAGGGTTTCTTCTGAAGCACAGTGATGATTGCAAGTATAGATGCTAATATTGATGTTTTTCAAAGAGGCTCACTTACCATCACATCCAGAGAAAAGCTGTGTCAAACAGATTTGTCAAGAAACCTTCAGATACCTTACCTGATGAAGAGCCTCCTCCATGTATGAGCAGATGGCCAAGCCATTGCAGGTTGTTGGAAACTGATTGATCTAAAAGTGCAGTGGAAGGATACAAAGAAATTGAATAGAAGTCATTGCACAGGTAAATGATAGTGTTTATGATACAAAGGTATTGGTTTTCATATTCAAATAAGATGTCTGTCAAACTGTACCTATAGTGGAAGGGAGAAAATATTGAATATATGCATGCATTGATAACAAAAGGAGCAGTTTCTTTAAAGGAAAGGGTTAAAAAGTACCCCACTCTCACCTGCCATTAATTTTAAAGGATCTCTTTTTGAGTAAAACAGAGAAGTATAGTGTGAAAGCATGCAACCACAAGAGGGCGCTTACAGTCCAGGGAGAAAACTTATAAATCACCTGGAAGCAGCAATTATCAAATACATTGGAAGAACACAGGCCATCTCCTGTTAAATGACAAAACAGTCGCCAAGGTTTGTCAAAATGCTCTTTAATACATTCTGATTGATTTTCTTTAGATTGTCACTAAGAAGGTAAAACAGTGGACAAAGTTGACCTTTGCAAATGGCTCTATTACAAAAAGTCGAATACCCTGGTCAAAGTCAAACAATAACTAGGTTTCAAAGAACCCTGTTGTTCCTGCTACACCAGTTTATCCTTTCAGACATACATCACAAACAATGGGAGGTTATTCAAGTTTAGCTCCCAAGATGGACTTGGTAAATAGGTGTACAGTGTCATAAATAGACAAAGAAGTGGTTTGATAGATTGCCAGTTTTGGAGTTTGGAATAAATGCATCTTTTTCATCATTCAAAAGAGACAGATATATCATGAGTAATGTACCTTCAGGCAGGAAATTATTTTAAAAAAAGGGGGGCGCCTTTTTGAAATTGAGAAACCATAACCAAATCCAAGTTATGTCAGTAAACTTGGCACCTGTTGTATTTAAAGGTTGGAGAAAGATGTCAAAGACCAAAGACTCTCAAAACAGGTTTACAAAATCCTGTCCTCTCAGTAACAACTCAGTATTCAGTTATTGATCCGGATTTATGCAGGAACGCAACAGAATAAACACATAACCATAAATAGAGAGATGCAGCGGAAATAACACTTCATTTCATTAATATCAAATAACAGAAAGATGCTTACAGACATAATGGAAATAAAATAGCTAGGGTGCTGGTAGCGAATCTCTCAGAAGAGATGTGGTGGCTACAGACCTCTGAACTGCTTTACAATGAGGCGCGAGGGCCTATTTATTATTGAGAAACAATGGAGAACCCTAAACATCCCAAAAACCTAACCCTAGGAGATGAAGCGCCAAGACTATGGGCCCCGTTTGGGTAAATTGGTGTTTCAACTTCCCAGGGACGTAACTTTGGCATACTATCTCCGTTTGACGCACATGATACATCATTAGAAAGCTCTATCCGAGGACTACAACTTTCGGGACAAATTTGATGATCAAATTTGCTAGCGCTTTGATACCCAAAAAACGTCGTTTAGGGCCTCAAAACGGCTCCGGAAGTTCAGGACCCGAAAAACTGCTAAAAATAGTAAGTTATGCCGAAACCGAAAAACTGAAAGAGACAATGGTGGGGGGCCAAGTGGAATAGGTGGGTGGCCACCAATATCCACCTGGATCATTCCTCCCCCCTTAGGAAGCAATGGTCCCCATTGCGTTAAGTTCCTCCATGAGATGAGGAAATTTCTGCTGAACTTGGTCCCCGGTGAACCACTTTCCTTGGTGCAGGAGTTGGCCAGCTTTGACAACCCGATACAGTTGGATCTGCTGTTGACGAGTGTTCTTGATTTGCATGTCCATGATACAATCCGTGGTGGCCTGTTCCATGCAGTCTGGGTTTAACTCTGTTGGTGTGAGTTGTTCTGCAATGTCCGAGGTGTCCAGTAGAGGTGGAAAGTAAGGACGAAGGCGATCCACATTGAAGACTGGGTGCAGACCAAGGAATGGTGGAATACTAAGCCCGAAGGCATTGTTACCTACAGCCTTGGTGATGGTGTACGGCCCGTATCGGAGCGGGCGAAGCTTGCGGTGAGGTCCAGTGAGGCGCTCCTTCTGCAAATGTAGCCATACTTTGTCGCCCACCTGGAAGTGGTGTGGCACCCGGTGTTGATCATGGTGCTGTTTGTACTTCGCATTGGCTCTGTCCAATATATCATGAACCTGTTGGCGGATGTGTTGAATGCGCTCGATGAAGCTACTTGCTTTGTCAACTTCGGACTGGACATGAGCTGAATCGGCCTGAGCAGCTGCAAACGGCATGGCTATGTCAATGGGACATAGTGGTTGGAATCCCAAGCCCACCTGAAAGGGGCTATGGCCAATTGAACTGTGGAGAGCCCGGTTATAACCGTGTTGTACATAGGGGAGGCTCTCGTCCCATGTGCGTGGATGCTTTGAGTTGTACATGCGCAGAATGTGTACAATCATTCTGTTGACGACCTCTGTCTGGCCATCTGTTTGGGGATGGAAAGCTGTGGACTTGGTGAGCTTTGTGTCCAACATTGACCAGAGGCTGGACCAAAATGTGCCGAGGAACCTGCTATCTCGATCTGATATGATAGACTGTGGGATCCCAAAGTGCACCCACACTCGTTCAAAGAAGAGTTTAGCGGTGGCTTCTGCTGTGATATTCTTCTTACAGGCCGCCATGATGGCCATCTTCGAGAATCTGTCAACGACCACGAAAACACAGTCATTTCCATTCTTAGTAGAAGGTAGACCCGACATGTAATCCATGGAGATGGATTCCCACGGTCGACTAGGGGTAGGTAGTGGAGTATATAGGCCTTGCTTCTTGATGGTCGGTTTGGCAATGGCATAAGCAGTGCAGGATCTGATGTGCTTCTCGACATCCTTTCAAAGGTTCGGCCAATAGAAATACTTCTGTAGTATTGCTACTGTTTTCTCGACCCCGAAATGCCCAACGACTCGACTGTAGTGTGATTCCCATATCATCTTGGCACGCTCGCTTGAAGGAACACAAAGGTGTCCCAGGTGACATAAAAGTGCATCTTGGAGGTGAAAATTTGGAACTTGTGTGCCCCCCAAGAGTGCCTTGTAAGTGTGGCCGAATTCTGGGTCACTCTCATAGCGAAGCGGCCAATCAGAAGTCTCGTGCCCACAAGAGTTGAGCACGGTGGTGAGCGCCACGATCGGTGGTCGGCTGAGGCAGTCTGCAACATTATTGGTGCTACCCTTCTTGTATTTGATGTTCAAATGAAACTGTTGCAGATATGTGGACCACTTCTGATGGCGATCATTCTGAAACTTCCCTTGTGTCTGTATGAACTGCAGGGGCCGGTGGTCTGTGTGGATGATTGTTTCCTTCCTTAAAATGTAATGCTTCCATTGTCGACAGGCTTGCACAATGGAATACATTTCTTTGTCATAGGTGGGATACTTGCGAACTGTCTCAGACAATGTCTCACCGTGATATGCCACTGGATGTCCCTGTTGAGTAAGAACTGCCCCAATAGCATAGTCAGAGGCATCTGTCTCGATCTCAAATGGCTGCTGCAAGTCTGGTAAGGTGAGCACTGGGGCAGAACAGAGGCGATTTTTCAATTCGTTGAACGCCTTCTGTTGAGGTTCCGACCAAAAGAATTTTTCTCTCGCTCCTCCTTTGGTGACTTGACTCAAGGGCCAAGTGATATGAGAGAATCCCAACACGAATCTACTGTAGAAATTAGCAAGACCCAGAAAGCTACGAAGCTCTGTTATAGTAGTCGGGGCTGGCCAATCCCGAATGACTTGGATCTTGGCTGGATCCACATGCACCCCCCTTTCATCAATAATGTATCCCAGATATTGAACCTGGGTCATGCCAAACGTGAACTTCTCCAAATTGGCACACAACTTGTGTTGCCGCAGTGTTTGGAGGACTTGTCGGATGTGATGAAGGTGCTCTTCCCAAGTCTTGCTGAAGATCAGAATGTCATCCAAGTACACCACTACGAACGAGTTGGTGAATGGCCGCAAGATGTCGTCCATCATCCTCATGAAGGTTGCGGGAGCATTCGTCAACCCGAAAGGCATGACCAGCCATTCAAAAAGGCCCTCCTTAGCTTTGAAGGCAGTCTTCCACACATCAGAGGGTTCAATTGGTACCTGGTGATACCCAGACTTCAGGTCGATCTTACTGAAATATTTTGCACCTTGGAGTTGGTCCAGAAGGTCATCAATCCGTGGGATTGGGTACCTATTCGGGACAGTGATCTTGTTCAGCGCCCGATAGTCAATACAGAGTCTCCACGTCCCATCCTTCTTCTGTACCAACACGATCGGGCTCCCACAGGGCGATGAACTTGGTCCGATGTGACCTTTCTGCAACAGCTCCTGAATCTGCCTCTTGATTTCATCATTTTCCAGAACAGAGCGTCGATAGATCGGTCCATTGGGTAGTGGCGCACCTGGGGTCAGATCAATCGGGTGCTTGACCTGGCAGTGCAGAGGAACCCCTGTGGGTGAGGTGAAGATGTCCCCGTACTCCTCCACGACCTTATCCATTTGTTGTTGTCATGCAGAGGGACCCTGTCTGGAGGTCGTGGCCACAGTATTCTTCTTTCCCTGGGGGCAGATCATCAGGAAAATGAATTTCCTGGTTTGGGAAATGAGCTTAATACATTGTTTTGCAGTAACCAAAGAGATAGCCGTAGGCAGTGGTACCTCTGGTATCCTGTACAACTTATTTCCCAAAGTAATAATAACAGCACGAGGTTGAGACTCATACACAGCATGACGCTTCCACAAGTATGGTTGTCCCAATAATACATCAGAAACATCAATAGGAGCAACGTCACATAGTACCTCATCCGTGAAGGGCTTGATGCTATAGGGAAGGCGACACTGCCGGCTGACGCGGAGATCTCGTCCTTGGTGAAGCCACCCGATGGTGTATGGATGTGGGTGAGCTGTGGTCGGTAAGCCCAACCGCTTCACGGCGTCTGCTGAAATGAGGTTCTTTTGGCTCCCATTGTCGACAATGAACTGTACAGGGGAGCCCTTTACCCACATCTGGGAGTGGAAGAGACGTTCCTCCTCCTCTGGATCTTCCGGTTCCTCCTTCTGGACCTTTGTAGTGGCAACAGTGGCGTTGGGCTCCGCATCAATAATCTGTTTTCCTTTTTCATTCCCCTTTTCAGGTTCTGATTCGGAGTCGGAGCATGCATCTGACTCAGAAGCCCTCATCTCGGCCACTAGCGACTGCTTGGCCCGACACTCACTTGTGTTGTGAGTGGAGCTTTTATGGAACTCACACCACTTTCCCGTGTCCTTCTTTGGCTTTACGGTGTTGTTCTTGTCTTGTGGCTTTGATGGGTTGTCTTTAGCCGCCATGCTCTGTCCTTTGTTTTGCGGTTTGGAAGCACCTTTTCCTTGCTTTTGATTCGCAGATCCAAAGTCTCGCTTCTTCTGTTTGAATTTCTGCTCAATCTTGGCAGCATACCGGTATGCCGTATCAAGCGAGGAGATGTCGAGGAACTCCATTTCCTCCTGAATGTATCTGTGCAGACAGCTGCGATACTTTAGCACCAAATGTTTCTCTGAATCTTTGATACCCAACTTTGTGCGCAGGGTATGGAACAGATTCGTCAGCTCGTGCACATCTGGATCCCTTTGTTGTCGCAGCGTGGTCCATTGTATGTACTTGTCCTCATAGCTCCCCACGGGATAGTACTGTTCCTTGACGGCGTCTCGGAAAGAATTCCAAGTTGGTACGGCCGAGAACAGAGCGGGTTCTGTCTGGTCCTTGTTCTCACAGTAGGTTTCCCACCAGTCCTTAACATGGGGGTAGCTTTGAGGAGTGCAAAAATAATCTTCTCCCGGTCTGAAAAGTCATGAACAGAGAAATATCCTTCTAATAGATTCAACCATCTATCTACGGCATCTGCGTCTATTTGACCCTCAAATATGGGAATGTCAAAATTTACTTGTACTTTAAAGGGAGTCGCAACTCCAGAGTGGCTACTGGATGCAGATGCGCCGCCGGTGGGCAGCCGTTGAAGGATCTGAGCAAAGCTATCCATCATCGCGTTCCTTTGTTTTTCGAGGGCCTCCTCGAGCAATATTTTGATAGGATCTCCTGCTCCCTCATCTTTCTTTTCGTCCCCCATGGGCGTCCGTCGAGGTTTACGAGGCCGATCTTGCAAAGGTTCCACCAGATCAAGCCCTAGCTCCTTATACCCCGACCTCGTTGGGGACATGCAAAGAAGGATCGAGAAAAAGCAGACCGCTCTGATACCACTGATCCGGATTTATGCAGGAACGCAACAGAATAAACACATAACCATAAATACAGAGATGCAATGGAAATAACACTTCATTTCATTAATATCAAAGAACTGAAATTTGCTTACAGACAAAATGGAAATAAACTAGCTAGGGCACTGGTAGCTATCTCTGAGAAGAGATGTGGCGGCTACAGGCCTCTGAACTGAGTTACAATGAGGCTCGAGGGCCTATTTATTATTGAGAAACAATGGAGAACCCTAAACATCCTAAAAACCTAACCCTAGGAGATGAAGCGCCAAAACTATGGGCCCCGTTTGGGTAAATTGGTGTTTCAACTTCCCAGGGACGTAACTTTGGCATACTATCTCCGTTTGACGCATATGATACATCATTAGAAAGCTCTATCCGAGGACTACAGCTGTCGGGACGAATTTTATCAAAAAATTCGATAACACTTCGTTTCATTAATAAAATGAAGATGCTTACGAGACATAATGAAATGAAATAGCTTAAGTGCTTTGTAGCGAATCTGCGAGAAAGAGATGTGAGCTCGGAACATACATTCTGCTTTACAATGAGGGCGCGAGGGCCTATTTATTATTGAGAAACAATGGAGAACCTAACATCTAAAACTAACCCTAGGAGATGAAGCGCCAAAACTGTGGGCGCCCGTTTGGGTAAATTGGTGGTTCAACTTCCCGGGGGCATAACTTTGGCACCCGATCTCCGTTTGACGCGTTCAATAGCTCGTTAGAAAGATCTATCCGAGGACTACAGCTGCCGGGACGAATTTTATCAAAAAATTCGTTGGCGCTTTCATACCCAAAAAACGTCGTTTAGGGCCTCAAAACGGCTCCGGAAGTTCAGGACCCAAAAAACCGCTAAAAATAGTAAGTTATGCCGAAACTGAAAGACTGAAAGAGACAATGGTGGGGGGCCAAATGGAATAGGTGGGTGGCCACCGATATCCACCTGGATCAGTTATTTCATCGACAGTTTTAAAAGGGGTTGTTATGCATCATAAATATTACCTGTATTATTAAACACAGTGGCAGAAGTGATGTAGAGGTTTTTGAGTTGTTTGTCAAGGTTTAAAGCTCGGGGTTGACTACTGTGTACTAAACAGAGTCATTGTTCGGGTTTGTATATTCAAAATAACAAGCCCATGGTTTAAAAACAAAACAAAGTTGAAAACCAATGCTACTTTCAAAAGTTTAATGACCGTTGGAAATTTGTTTTCAAATGACATCAAAGGTTGAAGTGTGAGGGTAAGGGTGTCATTTTCAAAGTCTAAAACGGAGCTCCGCGCCTTTCAGCATCAAACAAGGCAGTTCGGGTCATTTGGCAGAGTTTAACACTGTGCAGAGGCCGAGCGGCGCGCCTGAGTTTTTGCGCGACGCGCCTGGCGGAGGTTTTGAACGGGCCGTTAGTATTGGCGCGACGCGCCTGTATAAACCAGCGACGCGCCTGTACGCCGCCCGACAGGTCGACCCGACAGGCCACCCAGGGCTATTTTTGCGCGACGTGCTGGCTTCGAAAGAGTGCCACGCAAGTTTTGGAAGGCCCTGGTGCTACTCCGGCCCTGCACGAGGATTGTTCATCAAATTTAAAGGAAAATAATGCTATTTGCTGTATAGTTTTTGAGGTGTAAAGATGAAATAGAGGGCAGACTGTGTCATTCAAAAACACCTACAGAGATACTTGATTTTGAGAGTAAGGGCAGTTTGTTTTCAAAACAGTCGAAAGGCAGAAGTTTTCCTGTAAAGAATTGTGCTTTGATTATAGGAGATTTTGCTGTAGAAAGACAGGGTTTAAGTCTGTAGAGAAACTGTCCTCACAGTCCTCCAGACATTGCCACATTATCAAAGCAGTGAAGTACACTCAGTAAGAGGGGTTTTGACATTCTTTTTGTTTGAAAAGGAAAACTCACACATTTTTCTGCCTAAAATCTTGTGGTCTTCTAAAAACACTCTGTCATTTTCGCTCCAATCCTGTGTATTGACAGTCTAAGCATATGTATGGTGGTTTGCTAGAGGTGCAAATTGTTGAAAGGTGGCACACCTATACAGGGCAGAATTGTTAAATGACTATAAGCCTCCTTGAGCTAGGAGCTAGGTGTATTGGTTGGCATCTGAGACTTCAAAAAACAGAGTAATTTTGGCATTTTCTCATAGCACACTCTTTTAGCAGATTGCCTTTCTTTCACTGTATTATTCCTACTGTGAATTTGTTGACAGAGATTTTCCAAAGGTGAACAGGACACTGAAGGGCAGAGTTTGTTGATGGGAATTTAACATTGGAGGCAGAGGTACAAAGGTGGTGGTTGATCTTTTAACTTCACAAGTAAAAAGTGTTCTTCATAAAGCACTAAGCACTGATATTTCACCTAACCTATGTCTGCCCTTCTTTTCACTACATTGTATCATTTTGAAGAGCTGTTGACTGTGATATTTTTCAAAAGGAAGACCACTTTCTGAAGAACAGGGTTTTAATATTTGAAGATTGGTCTTAGAGATACAAATACAAGTGTTGGTTGGCCTCTAACAAATTCATAAGAGGAGTGATTTCTTGACATCGTATACAGGAAATTGACACAACATTTGTCTCATCTTTACTGATGGTGTCCTATTGAGGAATTTACCTGGCTGAGGTGCATCCAGAGGTGAAGGGCTGTTTTTAAGGAGTGCAGAGGTGGTTTATTCAAAGAAACATTGTTGCAATCTATCCTAACCACATTGTCCATATCTGTCCAAACAGTCTAGTGACCAGTTTCAATCCAGCAGAGCATTTTTACATACAGTGAAGGCAGTTTGCCTCTTCCAAAGCTTGTTCAAGTCAGAATGCCTCCAAAGCAAGATCACAAGAGCGGTCCACATAAGAGATATGAGCCTATCTCCATAGAAGAAATCAATGCTCACCCATCTGTGCTTTTCAATTTCCATGAAGTAGGCTGTCTTGATTTCTACCAGAGGATAGAAGAAGTCAAGAGTTTTTCACCACTAACACATTTGTGCGCTTTGAGATTCAAGGAAAAAAACTTCCAATTGGCGGGTCTTGACTTCCCTACTCGGCCTGTCCATCGCCCAGTGCCTTTGTCTAGTAGGCCTACACCTAGAAAACTCAGAATGACTACTGGGCAGCCAAGTCAGCAACAAGAAGGAGAAGGCAGTGAACAGCAGCAGCTAGATATTGAGGGACAACAGCATCTAGAGGTTGAGGAACAACAGTAGCTAGATATTGAGGGACAGCAGCAGCTACAGGTAGAGGGACAGCAGCAGACAGCAGTTGAGGAGCAGCAAGTTGGGCAGACAATTGAAGCACCTTTTGAGCCACAAACTGGACAGGATATTGAGGAAGGACAGCAAGCTGAAGCTGCCACCTTAACAGTGACCAAAACTGTTCCTAGCAAGAGGAAATTGCCCAAAAAGACACCTTCTAGCTTGCCAAGGAGGAAAAGCGGCAGATTGGCTTTCAAAGGCAAAAGCATAGTTGGAGAAAGTGCCAAGCATGGAGATGAATTAGCTGTCATCCCTATCCCAAGCGATGACAGTGACAATGAGGCCTGCCTCCTTGAAAACCTCCTCATTCACAAATAGGGGCAAATTGAGGTGTTACAAGAAGACCTTCAAAGGGCGAGGAATTTCAACCACTTCTTAGAGGTTGAAAACAAACAAATGAAGTTTCATGCAGCTATTCATGAGGCAAGGGAAATCAAGTATAAGAAAGAGGCAGAAAAGGCACAAGCAAGAATTGAAGAACTCATTGGTGAGTTTGATGATGAGGAGGAGGAAGACCAACCTAGGCGGAAGAGGCCTAGGACCATCGGGCTTAGAAGAGCCTTGGAAAAGCAGAGAGCAGAAGAACAAGCTCATTTCGAAGCCTTTCCTCTCACTGCCCTCCTTGAGCAGGAAATTGAGGAAAACAAAGAAGCATGGCTTGAGAGAGCTAACCAGCATTTGGAAACAAAGCTTGAGAGGGCAAACAGGGATCTTGAGCTACAAAGAAAGAGGACTCTTCACTTCCAAAAGCTAAATCAGTTTTCCCGGCGCAAACTAAAGGCCGCACAAGAGAAGCTGAAGAAGGTAAAGGGGAAGCGCCTAGCACGGAAGGAAGGGAAAAGCATATCAGCCCTTGATATTTTGGCCTCAGCTTCGGAGCATGTTTCTATGGACCCTTGAGGGTCATGCATGCCAATTTTGGGCCTGTTTCGGCAACTTTTTTGTTTTTTGGCATTTTTTGGGTTTTTGGCCAAAAACTCATAAATTCGCCATTTCAGTTTGATGAGTTGTCAAGGGAGGAGGATGATACCGATGGATGCCATAATTCCATGAGCAGGTCTCCAGCGATTTTCAGGGCATTTGAAGATCATTCGCACCCTCAAAACGGCGAAAAACACCCTCATTTTGCACGTTCTGCCCACCATATCAGCAGTCTGCTATTTTCTGGGTTTTTTTCACACAGGTACAGTTTTGGATGACTTTCGGACCTCGGATTGAGTTGGTTCCAGTTGCGCTGGAAAGTAGACACAGAGAGCTTTCCAGCAAGCCCTCATGAGCCTCATTTCGACATCGGGAAGACTGCCTATTGCATCCAGCAAGTCAGGGGACCTTTTTCAGGCATAAATATGAAGTATTTTTGTAATTTTTGAATTCCAAAAATCTGCTTTTCCCAAATGTGCGTTAAGCTATTTTTATCATGGGAAAATCATGTAAAGTCAATATAATTTCCATTTTTAGCAGTTTTTTAGATATTTTATGGGATATTTTGTGCCTTGGGCTTTGCAAAGCCTCAAGGACAAGTTTATATATTTTGACTTGGCCAATGGGATAGCTAGTTGCTCCATGAGGTTTTCCTCCCTCAAGCCTATTTATTCCATGGTTCTCATTGTAAATCAAAGGCTGAACTTGAGAGAAGAATTAATACATTGGTCATATGAGCTTTGAAGAATACACATGAGTTATGATTTTTGGACTGCCTCTTGGATGCTTTTGAGGAATGATGAAGGATTGTTGATGGATTCCTTGACATGGTAGAATGGTATAGTGTTTCTTTATATGTTTTTGTCTTCTAGTTTTCATTCATAATACATATTTCTTGCTGCTATAGATCAGTACAGATTGATTTTGAGATATGCCCATGGAGGCACCTCAAAATCCCTGAATCTTCATAGCTTGATGTTTTCTTCTTCCTTTGTTATGCTAAAGAATTCTTAACTGCTCTTTAGTAACCTAAGGATAATGTTTGCTAGTTTTATTTACAAGTTCTAGGCATGTTGAGTAGGATGTATGGTGTGCCCTGCCTACCTATAAGCTGTCCATAGTTCTGTCCATAAAAATTTCTCTTTGACTGATTTGTTGATCATCTTGTTGAACCAAGGAGGCCTAGTCCCGATCTAGCCCTTTGCCTAAAACTATGAAATCTTGTTTGTCAAAGTGCCCAATGACTTAGAGACTATGTTTAGGCGTTCCGGCGTAGTTTATGAGTTGTTAGTTTGTCTTATATGTTTTTCCCAAAGTCTGATAGCCATTTCCCGAAGTTAGAGGGTCTTATACCTCTATGTATGGCTGGAATGTTTGATTTCTATGTGTTAATTAGCTTATAGTTATACTCAGCATGATTAATGGCTTGCTATTACATGTTTATGTGCCATAAACAGTTACTGAAATCCTGTCTCATTAAATTGTTGAATCCATTAGCTGGCTTTTCCCAGATCCTTACATTGTGAATCAGTGGCTCGTGTTCCATCCATCATACTCATAGCCTCTGCCTGTTTGACCCCATAGCCAAATTTATCTACATCTTCTTATCCAGTTTATGTATTTGATTAGTTTCATCCCTCACAAACTTAAAAACTAAAAAAACCAAAAAACACACTTCATAACTAGCCTAATATCAGAACATCGCAAGTAAACACACCGACATCTTTTGCACTTATAGAGAGAGCCCTCTCTGAGTCCAGGAAGGCTAGGTCCTTGGGCTCCAAAGCTTGGGTTGATGTTACATCGTCATTTTACTGTAAGTAAATAAATCACGGGAACCTAACGAGAACTACATGGACATCAACCCAACTTTGGATTCCTATAGTTGATGGAGAGGAAACTCATTACCTTGATGAAAAATATCTCACCATCTCTTGTCCTCTAACTTTTATGGATTACTTGAAGTGAGGATCCTGACATTTTATTTACGTTTGAGTTTGAAGTCGTGTGCCGAACCTATGACTATATGGAAGACTCTCAAAAACTCAAACTGTTTCCTTCAGCATTGAAGGGAGCTGCTTTGAAATGGTTCATGGGATTAGCCACTCAATCTATTAGGACTTGGAATGATATGAAACAAACATTTTTGGATAGATATTTGGACTATTGTATGCCCACCAATCACAAGGATGAGGTATTCAAAATGATGCAAAAAGAAGATGAAAACTTGGAAGATTTACTTGAAAGATTTCAATACAACTTAAAAAGAGAAAAGATGAGAAAATTAGATGATGAAACCTTGAAATCCCTCATATTAAAAGCCATTAGAGATGAATGGATAGATATTTTAAACATGATGGGGAAAGGAGACATTTCTCAACTCCCACTTCGTGACATAACATAACTATGTGTCCATCTCTCAAGAGGAAAATCTAAAACAGGAAAAGGGCCTAGGGATCCTTCTCTTATTAGGGCTAACAAATCTGCAACTGGATCATTAAGTAGGGCAGAGATTGGTAATATGCTTGATGAATTCAAAACTGATATCTTAGGGAGCCTTAGTGAACAACTAGACACCCTTAAAATCCAAAACAAGCAGAAAGCAGAAACAGATGCTTTAGCCATCTTTTGTCCGAAATGTAGGAAGAAACATGCTTTAAGAGAATGTCCCTTGGATGCAAAAGTTGTAGAAACATGTATGATTTGCTCAGAGAATCATGAGATCAAGGATTGTCCTTCAATTCCTGGACTCAAAGCTGTCTTTCAAGAAGACCCAAATTCAGTAGAATCTCTCTGTTTTGTTGCAAGGAGACCTTGGCAAGGACAACAAACTCAAGGGTTTAACAACCCTATGAATTTTCAAACCCAACCAAGTTGGAATCCTTGGCAACAACCTTGGCCTCAACATCAGAATACATATCATCCATGGGTACAAGGGATGCAAAATCCTTATGGGAGATTTGCTCAATTTTATCAATATCCTCCATCTTTTCAAAATCAACAAGCTCCACAACTTCCAAATCCAAATCCACAACTTTCATTGCCATTTCCACAACAACAACCTTCTCAAAAAAATCCAAATCCACAACTCATGCTTCCATACCAACAAAAGACAAATCAACTTCCAGCTCAGGCATTGCCAAATCCTAACAATAAGAATCCTCAGAATACTTACATGGTAGAAGGACAACAATTTCCTACCTATATGATTGTTCCTCTCAACGATGTACAACTCAGATCTGGTAGAGTTTTAGAAAAACCTTCTATAGATATTCAAGAGCAAGATACCTCTGAGGAGGACTCTCTTCAAGTCAATAAAGGTTCCGAGGAAGAATCTCTTCAAAATCCAAGCATGCAAAAAGAAAAAGAAAAGTTAACACCCACAACTCCTATAGTTGAGCAACCAACATCTTCATCTACACCTCCTTTTCCTGAAAGACTACAAATGTTCCGAGGAAGAATCTCTTCAAAATCCAAGCATGCAAAAAGAAAAAGAAAAGTTAACACCCACAACTCCTATAGTTGAGCAACCAACATCTTCATCTACACCTCCTTTTCCTGAAAGACTACAAATTGACAAGGGGGTGGAAAAACAAATCTTGTTGCCTAATTATGACTTTCTAGATGAATTGAAGAATGTTTGTATCAAGATTCCCTTGCTACAAGCCATTCGAGAGATTCCTATTCTAGCAAAAACCATAAAGGAGTTGAGTTTTAAAAGACCAGGAAGGAAACTAAAAGACACAAGAAGAATCCACCTGGTAGGAAAGATTGCAGATATTATGATGGGAAAAATTACCATGCAGAAGTATGTAGATCCAGGAAGTCCAATTGTCAAGACACATATAAATGGGATAGAAATTCCAAACACATCGATTGACTTAGGGGCTGCTATTAACATTATGAGTAGACAGACTATGGACCAGCTAAAACTTCCTAACCTTCTTTTTACACCTACTTTACTGCAACTTGCAGATCGATCAATTATTAAAACAGATGGTGTATTAGAAGATATTTCAGTCTCCTTAGATTCTTGGGAATATCCAGTAGATTTTATGATTTTGACTCCCAAGAGTAATCTAGGAGGGCACCCACTTATCTTAGGAAGACCTTGGCTAGCCACAGCTGATGCTTTCATTAGTTGTAGATCTGGGGATATGTACATTTTTAATGGTAATTCGACAAATAAATTCAATTTGTATCCTCCAGCAAGAGCAATCACAGAAGTAGGAGACAATGAATGGGTTGATGATGAGGACACTATACAACCTGTCTTTACCATTTCTGAAATTAGTGAGGATAGTCAAATTCTGAACACATTAGAAAATTTTGAGATATCTTCAGAATATGACCCCACACAATTTCATTTGGAATCTGACATAGAATATTTATCATCAAGACAAATGTCTCTTTACTCTATGGAAGAGTTTGGTAATTCTGCTATTGAGATTTTTCCAGGAAAAACATTGAATATCAACAAACATTTGGAGAAGTCACAACAAGAAGAACTAACCAGAATCTTGCAAAAACATTCTACCGCATTTGCATGGGAGTATACTGACATGAAGGGTATTGATCCTAAGACTTGCATCCATCATATCTATATTGAGGAAAACAGTAGACCAATCAGACAACCTCAAAGAAGGATGAATCCAAATCTTAGGGAGATAGTGAAAGAAGAGCTCCAAAAACTTCTCAATGTAAACTTCATTTATCCAATTTCAGATAGCCGATGGGTTTCTCCTTTGGTTATAGTACCTAAAAAGAATGGTAAATGGAGAGTATGCATTGATTACAAGGAATTGAACAAAGCAACTTTGAAGGATCACTTTCCTTTGCCTTTTATTGATCAGGTATTAGATACATTAGCAGGTAAAAAGTACTTTTCATTTTTGGATGGTTTTAGTGGCTATAATCAAATTCAGGTAGCACCTGAAGATCAAGATAAGACCACATTTACTTGTCCAGGGGGAACTTTTGCCTACCGAGTGCTTCCTTTTGGGTTATGTAATGCACCAACAACATTCCAAAGAGCAGTACTAGGAATTTTTTCTGATCTAATCCATGATTGTGTAGAGGTTTATATGGATGATTTTACAGTTTATGGTAATTCATTTGAAGAGGCATTAGAAAATTTGGGAAAAGTTCTTATAAGATGTAAAGAAACAAACCTTTCATTAAGCCATGAAAAATGCTTTATGATGTTTACTGAAGGGATTGTTTTAGGACATCATATTTCAGGAGATGGAATTAAGGTTCATAGATCAAAAGTTGAAGTCATCTCCAAGTTGCCTATTCCAAATTGTCAAAGAGATGTTAGAAGTTTTCTAGGATTTACTGGTTACTATAGAAGATTTATAGAAAACTTCACTAAAATTGCATCTCCACTCTTCAAATTGCTTACAAAAGACTGTGAATTTAAATGGGATCCTGATTGTCAATCAGCTTTTGAAACTTTGAAAACAAGAATATCTGAAGCACCTATCTTGAGAGGACCAAATTGGAAACTTCATTTTCATATTTCTACAGATGCTTCAGATACAGCTCTTGGAGCTGTGTTGGGTCAAAAGGATTTAATTCCTTATGCCATTTATTACACCAGTAAAAATTTGACTCCCACAGAGTTGAACTATACTGTGACTGAAAAAGAGTTTTTAGCTGTTGTTCATGCAATTAATAAGTTTAGACATTACATAACAGGCTATGAAACTTTTATTCATACTGACCATTCTGCAATTAGATATTTAATCAACAAACCTGTTACTAATGGCAGAGTGACAAGATGGCTTTTACTTTTGCAAGAATTCAATATTACTGTGTTGGATAGACCAGGAAAACAGAATACAGTAGCTGATTTCTTGTCTAGGATTCAAAATACTAAAGAAGATTCTCCTGTAGAAGATAAATTTCCCGATGAATACTTGTTTGCAGTAACTATTAAAACCCCTTGGTATGTAGATATTGCTAACTATTTGGTTACAGGGAAACTACCTTCACATTTATTTCCAAGAGAAAAACGAAAGATTATTCAGGAGAGTTCAAAATATTCATGGATTTCTAACGAATTGTTTAAAACAGGGCCAGATCTTGTGATTAGAAGATGTGTCAGGGAAGATGAAATGCCTCATATTCTTAAGGCATGTCATGATGAACCATGCGGCGGACACTTTGCGGACAAAAGGACGGCCTATAAAATCCTTTCCTTGGGATATTATTGGCCTTCTCTCTTCAAAGATGCAAAACAATATGTCAAAAGGTGTGATAACTGCCAAAGAGTAGGGAAACCTACCCTTTCAAATGAAATGCCATTGCAAACACAGGTACTCATTGAACCCTTTGAAAAATGGGCTTTAGATTTCATTGGACCTATTAATACACCATCTAAGCAAAAGAAGTATATATTGGTTTGCACTGATTATGTTACTAAATGGGTAGAAGCTAAAGCATTAGTATCTGCTACTGAAAATTCAGTTGTTCATTTTCCTTATGAGGATATTTTTACTCGCTTTGGTGTTCCAAGAGAAATTGTAACAGATCAGGGGAGCCAATTCACATCAAATTTGGTGGAGAAGTTGATGGAAGAATACAAAATCAAGCACAGAAGATCTACTCCTTACCATCCACAAGCAAATGGTCAAGTGGAGTCCACAAACAAAGTTCTTGAAAGTATCATCACCAAAACTGCTCATCTACATAGAAGAGATTGGGCAGAAAGGCTTCCAGAAGCCTTGTGGGCCTACAGAACTACATGGAGGAATACAACAGGACATTCTCCCTATGAACTTGTTTATGGGAAAGAATTCTTGCTCCCCATTGAGTTCCAAGTTAAGACCTTCAAGATAGAAGTTCAGTTGGGGATGGACTTATCAGAAGCCCAAAAGCATAGAATGGAGCAGTTGAATGAGCTAGATGAGATCAGACAAGAAGAAATTCTAAGAACTGATCTAGTTCAATATCAAAGAAATAAATGGCATGACAAATATATCAAAGGGAAGAAGTTTCAAGAAGGAGATTGGGAATTGCTATTTGACTCCAAGTTTAAAGATTTTCAAGGGAAATTTCAGACTCATTGGCTTGGGCCATATGAGATTGACAAGATCTTTAGCAATGGAGTTGTAAGAATCAAGACCATTGATGAGTTTCAAACTCCTCTTATTGTGAATGGCCATAGATTGAAAGTTTATCATAAGCCACTCTCTAAAGAGGATTTTGTCAAGATGTTTCAAGAAAGTTCTGCAATCAGGCTGGTACAGAAGAATTCTTCTTCTCCACCAGCCTAGCTTTTGTTTTTCAAGTTTAAAAAAAATAAAAAATGGTATAAGCCTGAAAACCAATCATTGATTGGCAGTCTTATGCAGAAAATATAGGGTGAAAATCAGGGACACCTGACACTCTATATTTTCCAAAAAAATCTGTCTTTTATTTCATTTCATTTCACCACCCACTCCATTTCATTCCACTTCATTCCATTTCATTTCATTTCATTTCACTTCATTCCACTTCATTTCATCCATTCCATCAATAAAAATCTCTTTTATGACCATTTCCATCTGGTCATTTGTCATTTGTTCATTTCTATTCAACCAAGTAATAGCTGTGTCAGTTTCCGCAGCTGACATCTGTTTCCGCAGCTGACTCCAGTTTCCGCAGCCAGAAGCAGATTCCGCAGCTACTACTCTGCTTTCAAAGAGAATGTACAGTCAGATGTTAATTTCATAATTATAAAATAAAATGCAGGTGAGAGGATCAATGGAACATTCAAGACACCAATGGAGATCAATCAGTTGAAGACCAAGGGCAAAAGTAAGGATTCCAAAGGTATGAATAAATTTTATTTCAAATAGTATTGAAAAACACATTTTTATATAATTTTAAACCATGAGCTCTACCCATTACGCGCAATGATTATATTGACAGTTCCGTAACCTGTCACGATCTCCATGTTATCCTCTTGCATTCATTCATAAATGGTTTCATCATTGAAATTCCGATTCTCACTCATGTTCCAATATCCCACCGAAGATAATGAGACGTATTTGAGTTGACAAAGGACTCTTACAAGCCGCATAACTTCATAACCGTTGATTGAAACGTGTTCATATTTATTACACAGCCACCAAAATTCAAAACGCGGCCGAATGCATTATACTTTGTTAACCTCTTTGTCGTGTCTCTGTCGTGTTTACAAAACCCCACTTTACTCATTCTCACTCCCTATTTCATTCCATTTCGTTCCTTTTGCTCATTCTCACTTCCGTATATCTACCCACAGTCTTACTCCATTCCGTTTATGGTGCTCATTTCCATTCTATGATACATTCCCACAGTCATTGTGCTCGATCCTGTGTATTCATTCGTTCCATTTCCACTTAAACCCTCACAGAGGCAAATTAGTGAAGCACAGAAAAGTGAAATGGGTAAGTTGCTAAGGGCAGAGCCGGAAGGACCAAAGTTTATAGAGGGATATCCACAAGCAAAAGAGATATTGAAGAAAGCTAAATGGCTGCGTTTTATTCAGAAATTCAGAGGTTACCACAAAGAAGTTACGAAAGCGTTTGCAAGGTCATTTGATGGCTCGGAAGCAGAAATTGGAGACCTCAAGTTTTCGGTCAATGAAGCATCAATAGCAACAGCCACATAACTTCTTCAGGAGGGAGAACGTTGGTTCAAAAATAAAAGTATCAGTGATGAGGCATGGAGAACAATCCTACGAAATCAAGGTATGGATATCACTGTTTTTAAAAGAGGAATCCCTGTGCATGCAATAAAAGAAGAATGGGCCACTTTACTACTAATTGTTCAGAAATTTATTACATGTGAAGGCCGTTTTGGGTCTATGTACATGTACCATACCAGGCTATTGATTAATTTTCTTGAAAACCAAACTCTCAATCTCCCTTATTTTCTATTCAATAGCTTAAAGAAAATGGCTGTGACTGTTCAAAAACACTTAGGAGATGTAGAGCCTCATTTATATCACCATGGCCTTATAAAAATTCTGATTGAAAAGGAGCTAAAGGAAAGAAAAGACACATGGGAACAATTCCTAGTTACAAATTTCTTTGAGGAACCTCAGGAAATTCCTGAAGGTAGTTCAATTAGAAGGAGTAGAAGAAAAAGAATGAATGTTGAAACCCAAATTACTCCTACTCAGGAAATTCCCGCAGCTAGCACAGCAAGAAGAAGTAGAAGGAAAAGAACAATAGAAGAAATACAAAATACTTCTACTACTACTATGAAAAGAACTGATAGAAAAGAGAGATTGGTAAAAAGGAAGAAGAAGGAAATCAAGGCTAAGAAGCCAATAATACCAAAAGGGAAAGAAACTATTGAGGTTGTCCATAAAAATCCTTCTTCTGAAGAAGAAGATCATCAAATACTATCTGAAAGATTAGTTTATCTTCAAAAACAGTCATCTATATCCAAGAAGGCAGAGAAAGGAAAACAGGAACAAAAGGACAGTGTACCACAGCATGTGAGGAGAAGCAGCAGGCTTAAGGGGAAATTGAGAAAAACGCAAATTAAGGGTCCTCATTTCATTGATTTGGGTGAGGAGACATCTGAACAGTCTCCAACTGACCATAGTCCATCTCAGTCAGTTAGTGAACCCGATTCCTTTCATTCCCAATCAGACAATTAGCATACTCCATCTTATTCTCAGCAAAATATTAATGTAAGCCCTCCTCGGCCAGATTTTGAACATAATTCTCCTTTACAGCATTTTGGGGACAGCCCAATGAAAATGACACCGGAAGTAGACCCCAAGCAGCAGGAGGTGTATGACTATATAGAATCCTTGGAAAAGGCAGCCACAGGTCCAAGTACCTCTTCCATTCAGCCTCATACATTGCAGGATGATTTAGTTCAGTCATTAAAACAGGAAATTTTTGAGCTGGAACTTTTAAATCGGCACATCAAAAATGAAAATGAAACATTGAAAGAACAAGGCAAACTGGACAAGATCATCCATGATAATACTATGTTACATTTGGGAATATGGAAAAAGAAGAATAAGAAATTGAAAAGGAAATGCCAGAGATTGAGCAGAGCACTTGTGACTATCAAATTTAGGTGCTTAATGAAGAAACCCAGAATGATGGCAGTACCAAAGAAGAAGAGAAGGGGATTGGATGTGCTGGCTGAAGTATCAAGGGACATGAACTGAACAAAGAGTATCAAAATTTTGGTTGCATGAGGACATGCAACACCTTCACAGTGGGGGTATGTTGAGTCCCAAATTTGCATCTTTTCCATACACTTTTCCATACCTTTTTCACTCACCTAAACCTCCCAGATTGTCAATATCATGTGCAAAAGGGCATCTAACATGGTTTTTAATTATATTTTTGTGTTTGCTATTTGATCTAGATTTTGTTCATTCAGCTGCGGAATCTTGCCACTTTCCGCAGCTTCTGCAACTTTCCGCAGCTATTTTGTGAAACTCTATGCTACAGGTGTCTACAAGGGAAACGAGCCACATGGGCAGGTCAGGAATGACGTGGACATGGTTCTTGTCCTATTGGTTCAAGCAAACTCATCCAAAGAAGCCGCGGTCAAAGGCGTCCACATGGAAGTCAACCATGGAGTTTCATGTCGGCCGGACTCTGTTTCGTGGCACATAAAGATCCATACGGCCGTTTCTAAGCCTGCGGAGGTTAAATCGACATCTGTGCAGAGCTCTGGAGTCGAATTCAAGCATCCACCTTCCGTAGATTCACTTTCCAACACAGCCATACTCCTATATCCGTGGACGTAGTGGTCTACGTGCTCTCTGCCATCATGAACTTTAGGAGACAGTTACAGTTTATTGTTATATATAGAGCGTTTGCATACGCACAAAAAGTTAGTTGTTAGTTGATAGTTGATGTTAGTGAATGTACTCTGTTATCTTTTAGTCTGTTCTGTAGTGATTACGTTGCACTTGTGCCGTAACACTACCATTCTGTAATGAACTGCTTTTTAATATGAGAAGACTCTGTTTTTCAACTTAATTCGTGTTTGAGGACCGTTACCAAGGCTGTGTAGAGGGCCCCTGCTCAGCTAAGGTTTTGTGTATTAGTGTATATTTCTCATTTCATTTCTTTAAAAATCATTGTATCATAATCCATCTATATGTTCATACTTTGCAGTTGTTTCATTTATGTTCATATATTTCCATAATTTCCATTTCATTTCTGTCTTTCATGATTTATGATTGTTAATCACTGATCAGTGTTCTTGTGCAGGTTTTAGATAGACAGCCCGGGCATTTTTTTAGCTTTTTGACTAATGACATGGATCTAACATTGTTCTGCTGCTAGTTTATTTTTCATAGCTTTTGTTTAATTTCAGTCTTGCTTTGTTCATTTCAGTTTTGCTTATCTGCTTTAGTAGTTAAATTTAGATATATTAAGTTGCTCATAGCATCTTCAGTTGCCTCCGAAAGCCACAGCTGGACTGATGGTGAGGGACTGCATTATGAAATGTGTAGTTTAGTATTAGTTTCTTTTCTTCAAATTTAGATATATTAAGCTGCTCATAGCATCTTCAGTTGCCTCCGAAAGCCACAGCTGGACTGATGGTGAGGGATTGCATTATGAAATGTGTAGTTTAATATTAGTTCCTTTTCTGCAAATTAGAGAAGAATCATGTATGACATCTTCACAGTCTGTGCCACAGTTCTAATTTATGAGGGATTGAATCATATATGTTTGTATTAGCTTATTTAATAATGACAACATATTGTTGTTTATGATTACTTCCGAAAATCATAGCCGGACTAATGATGAAGGGTCAGAAGATAAATTGATGTAATCTGATTTAGATTTATTTTATTGCAATTTTTAATTTCCTTAAACATAGTTTCCTTTGTGTTTATTCAGCAGCAAGAATAGTTTGATTTTCATGTTCACTAGTTTACTGTTTTGATTTATTGGATTAGCAGCATCTTTTCATTTCATCAGTACATTTTCATTTTCTTTCAAAGTCTTGTCATTGTAATTTTCAATTTTCTTTTAAAGTTTTAAGTTGGTAAATCATTATAGGGGATATCACTTCCTTGAACAAATATAACCAAACTTGTTTTCATTTTAGAATTTCCATTTCACCTTAGAAAAACCAAAAACGACAAAAATTAAGAAATAGGTTATCTTGCACATATAGTGCGCCGCACTTCATCAGCTTACGATTCCCGGATTGACAAATTAAATGCAGCAATTTAGGACACACTAAATTGATCAAACAATAGGTACCAAAAAAAATGTAATTATAGAACCAACAACAAGTAGTCTTTTATTATATGATCAATCAACCAAAAAATAATAGCCTTTACATGTGGGATTCATGTCTATTGATATATTTAAATAGAAGAAGGTAGATAATGATTTCCCTAACTACATTGGTTAATAGACCGACCTCCATCCTTTATTGGACATTCTCTAATACAAGACATTGGTCTATTTTTTAGCCTAGTCAACTAGATTCTTCCAACAACTCAACAAGTCTCTCTATTTGGGAATACTTAAGATCTCACAAAATAGCTAATATTCTCCCCATTTAAGAATAATTAAAATTTCACAAAGTAGCTAATGTTCTCTCATTTGAAAATAATTAAAATCTCACAACATAGCTAATGTAATAGATAAACTTTAAAATTTTAGCTAATATTCTCCGATTTAAAAATTATTAAAATCTCACAAAATAGCTAATGTAATAGATAAACTTTAAAAAATTTCTTTTTAAAAATGAAAACTAAAATTTTGATTACAACAAATTTGATACTATGTTTTCTAAATAATCTTTTTGAAATTGAAATATGAATAATCCTTTTGAAATTTGATTATAACTAAATTAAAAAGAAAAATAATCCTTTTAAAATTCGATTATGACTAAATTTTAAATTGAACAACATAACAAATATATATATAAGATACATATTGTTTGATAACTAAATTTTAAATTGAACAGCAAAACAAATATATATATGTATATATAAGATACACATTGTTTGATAGTGTACAATGTTCGTCCCCAAATAATAATAACCTTCTCATAAAGATATAAACATTGTGCTTTTTTGGCACAATAATTTAATGTGAAGGATACAAAGGACTCACATTATGCTTTTCTTTCTGGAGAGCTGGCAGTGAAGAGAAGTGGTAGAGCTTTTTTGCAGAGCTGGCAGTGAAGAAAAGCAAAAGCATGACCGTTGAATCCAACCAGCAATATTTATTTCCAATCCGTGTCTAAATCTCGGCCTCCTCCTCCTCCCATGGCTACCTGCGCGGCGCTGTATGAGTCTGAGTCTTGTCTTGGAGCTGCTCCATGTTTGAATGAGTGTCTGGTCTGGTATGAGTTTTGTCTTGCCTGGTTTGGTCTGGTCTGAGTTTTGTTTGTTTGTTTGAGTGTGGTCTGGAATATGTTGTTGTGTTGGGGCGGTACTGGGAGGTGAAGGTAAACCTCACGTGAATTCAATTCAATTTTTAAGCAACAGGAGCGAAAGGAAAGGATTCAATCCCAGGAGATATCCACCCACACCCTTCTCAATCCTATCCTGGCAGGCAAATTTCTGCACATGTAAGATCTCTTTTCATTGATTCTCAATCTTGGCAGGCAAATTAATTTCTGTACATGTAAGATCTCTTTTCTTTTCATTGATGGCAGGCAAGGCAGGGCAGGGCAAATTTTTGTCCATGTAAAACCTGTTTTCATTGGGTTTCTTTTTTTAAACCTTGATGACTTGACATTGTTGATTTGTGATCGGCCCCGTTAACTTAACTGGGCAGTGCGACATAATTATGAATCATAACCTTATTCGTTGTGGTTGTGATTGCAGGGCAGTGCGGCATAATTATGAATCATAACCTTATTCAGGTCTTTGTGGTTGTGGTTGTTGCATATATGCAGTTGCAGGTCTCTCTCTGTGGCGGCTCCCAACGTCCCTGAAACGCATTTCGCAATTCCAATGGCAGGCAGGGGTCATTCTTAACAACACAATGCCTGCTCTGCTCAATTCAACAATCTGTGGCTCACGTCATGGACGGAAATTGGTTTGAAGTTTTCATAACCAAAAAAAGGAGGTCTGATAAACAGGGCCATGGAACTTGGCTTGCGCTGCGAGGTGTGATAAACAGGGCCATGGAACTTGGCTTGCGCTGCGAGGTCTGATAAACGGTGCTCCAGTTGTAACTTGTCTCTTAGAATTGAGTTTGGGAGGATTAAATAATTGTGTCGTGCGTGCATGACTTATGTTGTTGGGAGCTCAACTGAATACATTTCTTTCTTTCACATTTGACGCAGAGAGTTGCTAAAATGATATTATGTAGGATTATTTCTCTCAGGACAGTCACAGTATAAAAATAGTGGTAAATTCGTCCAATCTTTTCATTCTAAATTTAAATTTTCTGTAGATGTTGTTGTTGGATTCCAAATTATGCACTGTTTTGTTTTGATGATACCTGTTAAGGTTTTTCTCACACAGGAATTGAATTGGGTTTTGTTAAGTTTTTTCTCGCACAGGAATTAAATTGGGTTTTGTTAAGGTTTTTCTCACACAGGAATTGAATTGGGTTTTGATTTATAGATTTGGCAGATAAGTTGAATGAGGATGTGCTGCTTCAATAGCCTTGCCTTTCAATATGTTTCACACATTCAAACAGCGCACTCATTGACGAGATTCCACAGCAGAGCAATGGAAGTTGGTATTTTCTTTGTTTTTCTAGGATTGAGTATGAGGGTAATTGCTTGGTGTGTTCGGCTGGCGGCAATGGAAGGTGGATGACCTGGTCATATGGAGAACATATGGAGTCCATGCCTGTTGATTTAATGATTAGGCAGAACAAGATGGATAACATATGGATGACGCAGAGAGTTGCATGGTTCTCTCCCTCCTTAAAGGTGGACTGGACAGGACAGTCACAGTGGTAAGATTCGTCCAATCTGTAGATGTTGTTGTTGTTGGATTCTTCCGAATTATGCACTGTTTTGTTTTTTCTCACAAAGGAATTGGGTTTTGAAAGTTTTTTCTCACAAAGGAATTGGGTTTTGATTTAATGATTTAGGCAGAGCAGTTGATGAATAGCGTTATGTTTGACAAAGGACGCACTTATGTTTGAAACAGCGAACATATCCACGGGGCCGAGTGTGTTATGAAGGGTTTTCTGGTTTGTTTTTCCAGGATTGAGTATGAGGGTTTTTGGGTATGTTCGGGTGGGATTGGGTATGAGGGTTTTTAATTCTGGTGACTCAATGAATGAGAAACTAATGGAATTTATGATGAGGGATGAAGATCCTTCTCCCTTTCCTTTTCAAGTGATGATGGCTGAGAAGCTAATGGAACCCTTTCCTTTTCAAGTGATGAACAGGCAGAGTGTTATGAAGGGATGACCTGGAAGGACGGTTTCTCCCTGAGCGGCAATAGAAGGACGGTTACATGGAGAAGATGAGCCTGTATTCCCATCCCAACTTTACAAAAATATATACATGCCCTACCTGTGCCCCGACCCCGTTCGCGAAACAATTTCCGGACAAAGGAAAACGCATGTCAGCGAGCGAGGCACAGCTTCAGCTTCATGGGAATCACAAATCAAAATCTCTGACCTTCCCAGCCGTAGTGTACATGGGATATAACCTGGTGAACTTTATCAATTTTATTAGATGGTTGTAGATTCATTTTCAGCTGTGTGAGGGGCTTATGTTTTTTTTTTCATCTTGTTATGCATTAAAAATTGGATAACCCAGTGTATTTCATCAATTTTATTTGATGGTTGTAGATTCATTTTCAGCTGTGTGACGGGCTTATGTTTTTTTAATATTTTTCATCTTGTTATGCATTAAAAATTGGATAACCCAGTGAACTTTATCAATTTTATTCGATGGCTGTAGATTCATTTTTCAGCTGTGTGACGGGCTCTCCACAGGAATGGATGCAGCGAGCAGCCAACTTATTGATTGGCTTTAGGATATACAGGTGCTTACTACTTTTCTTTTCTTTTTTCTGGAAAGTTTTCATTAGATAAATCATAAATAAATATTAAATCTAGAAAAAGAAAATGAAAAAGGATGTAGTTCTGTAAGGTAAGAATAGATAATGCATTTTCTTATTGTCACTAAATTGTAAGAGATATTATTTTTGCAGAGAATGGCTGGAATATAGGTGCATGGCCAAAGCATTTACATGACAGAAGAGGCTCAATGATTATGACATTGATCACTTTCAAAAGAAATTAATATTTATTTATTCATTGTATAATTACTCTTGAAAATCTCATAATAATAATAAAAATATTTTTTTGTTTGAAGGGGCGAAAAAGCCTCTTCCCAATGCCCTTGAGAATGAACTATGGTTCTTCTCAAGAGCTTGTGCATCCTCTTTTCTTTTCCATTCTTAGTTTTTTCTTTTCCTCTTTCTTTATATTTAAAAGTAGTTAGCATCTTAGATTTTCAAGTTAATATCTTTAAATGATACATCAATCTAGATTATGAAATATACTTGAATTTTGAAATCCTAATTCAATTTCTCAATTGTTAGCATGTATGCTCTACACATTTCAAATTTTTAAATGCATTAAAACAACTCTTGTTTGTGTATTCATGTTATTTTATTTTAATGTAGTGTTTTATGATTGATGGCATTTTTGTATTCTTGTTTGTGATTGTGTATAGTGACGCTTGTTTTTTGAGTTTGATTTAATGCTTGTCTTTACAATGAATATGTATGTCTTCTTGTTGATATGTATTATGAAGTGTGAAACTTGTGTGTGTCCTTTATAGCATTGACTATTTACAATATGTGTTATGTTATGATTAAATTCAATGTGTGATATTTGTATATTTGCATTATTTTATGCATGATCATGATCAAAATTTGGTGGGTGATATTTGTATGATCAAAATTTGATGGGTGATATTTTTTTTTTGGAAAGTTTTCATTACATAAATCATAAATAAATATTAAATCTAGAAAAAGAAAATGAAAAAGGATGCAGTTGTGTATTCTTGATTGTAGCAATGTTTGTGGTTCTACTTTCATTTGTATGGTTGTGTATTGATGGGTGATATTTGTATGCTTTCCTATTTACAATATTCTTTGTGTATGGTCATCATAATTTGTTGTGTATTCATGATTGTAGTAATGTTTGTGGTTTTACTCTCATTTGTATTTACAATGACCATGTATGGCATTTGGATATGTACTTCGGAATGTGTGTGAAATTGCTTTTGGCGATGCTTAGGATGTCCATTTACGATTTTCTTTGTGTATGGTGATCTTCATTTTATGTGTATTCATGATTCTAGCAATGTTTATGGTTTTACTTGCATTTCTATGATTGTGTATGACATTTGGTCATGTATGTACTTTGGAATGTGTGCAAAATTTTATTTGACAATGCTTAGGATCTCTATGTTTTTATGATATTCTTTGTGTATGGTGATCATAATGTGATGTGTATTCATAATTCTAGCAATCTTTGTGGTTTTACTTGCATTTGTATGGTTGTGTATTTACAATTATTGTGTATTACATTTGGTTATGTATGTACTTTGGAATGCGTGCAAAATTTCATTTGGAAATGTTTAGGATCTCCATGTTTTTGCATCTTATACATTTACAATCGTTTTAGGGTGCCATTGATATGTGATGTTTGTTTGCTTGTATTTTGAGTTTGATATGGATACTATTTACAATGATATTGTATGACATGTACTTTCAAGCGTGCCTGAATTTCTTTTGTCAATGTTTAGTTTGTATATTTATGCATTTACAACATTTTTTTTTGTTTGACATGTAATGTTTGAAAGTTTGACAATTTTTAGGGTTTGTGTATTTACAATTTCTTTGCTTGTAATGATTAAACATTTGATGCTTATTTTCCTGCAATAATCAAAATTTTATGCCTAATGTTCTCATGTTTACAAAATTTGATATGTACTCATGTATTAATGGAAATTTGATGTGCATTGATGATTGTGTATAATGTTTATTATTTGGTTTTCCTTTACATTTATGTAATTAGAATGAATGTGGCTAAAATATTGTATGCGATTTAAAATAAAATGTGGGGTTTGGGGAGTGATGAGTGTAGTGTAACTATAGGCTAGAAGTGAGGGCGGGGGAGGCCAGATGAGCTCTCACCTTCACGTGGTTGCCCTTGTTAGTAGAGAATTTATGATTCTCGAAGCCAAGAGAATCTCCTTATATAAATACACATATACAATCATTAGAGCCCAATTTTTTAATCATTCCCCCACTATATATATATATATATATATATATATATATATATATATATATAGTGGGGAATGATAAATTTTGATGCTTAATGTTTTTATGTTTGTGTGTAATATTATGTATTTGTATAATTATTTGATTGCATTTGTATAATTGTATTTATGTTAATATTTATATAATCACATATATTTATTTGTATTTCATTTATAAATTGATATTTAATAAAATTATTTAGATCCATATTTATGTTTATATTTATATACTCACATATATTTAATTGTATTTCATTTATAAATTAATATTTAATAAAATTATTTAGATCCATAAATTACTCATTATTTTATTATTGTTAAATTAAACCAATATATTTCCTAGTACATGGATATTTTTTGTTTAATTGATTTCGCTACTTATTTTATTATTATTAAATTAATTAAATTAAACAAAAGTCATGCTTCCAAAGTAAGTGGAAAATACTTAGAGAAAGATTAAACATTTCACTTTCAATTATAAACATCGATGTGTCTTTCTATGTGTGCATACCACAACTTAGATGCTCATTAAGGCATTGTTTCATGTTATGTTTTTTTATAAGTACAAGAAACAATAATGAAAATTGACAAAAAGTACTCAAAGAGATTGGGGAATACATGTATTTCATTTATAAATTAATATTTAATAAGCTTACTCATATTAAATTTAATATTAATAAATATTTATTATTTCAAATTTCAAATTTTTAATTCATTTATATTTAAAAATATATATATTTTTTTGTTAAAATTAAAATTTATTCGATTATGTTTGTATAATATTTAAAACTTTACATTATTATAAAATATATAAAATATGTCTTATATTTTGAGATGCAACACTCAGAATATCCACAGTTTTTATTTGTAGGCGACATTTCGAGTCTAAATCAAGACTCATGAGTCCTGATGATGAGTTTTGATTTAGACTCGAAACGTCGACTAAAAATGAACACTGTGGATATTTCAAGTGTTGCATCTCAAAATCTACACCACAGAAACCTCCAATCTATCATATGTCCTATACGTTTTGGTCATAATATAACTATGTCTTAAATTTAATCTATATAATCATAAATTTTTGTTATTTATATAAAAATTTAATAATATATAAATATCTATTATATATTTGTTAAAAATGATATTTTATAACATATATATAACACAACCCAGTATGAGGGGATGTCTAAGTTTGTCCATCCATCCATTCTCTTTTAAAATAAAAATAAAAAAATCCATCGAAGAGGCTCATTTTACAACCCAATATGAAGGGGAATGTGTAAGTTTGTATGTCCATCCGTTCCCTTTTAAAATTAAAAATAAAAAATAAAATAAAAAATATTTTAAATAGAAAAATATTGTTGCTTGTGTTTAATAAAAATATTTTAATACCAATTAATATTGACATATACTTAAAAATATATTAATAAGAAGAAGAAGAAATTCCTGATAAAATGTCTCAATCTGTTTATGAAAATTATGTATATATCATGAAAAAAATAAGTTTTATGGTTTAAGAGTTTATTTGGTCCCATATATACTCTATTTAGCATTCAATGCGTGAAGAAATTTGATCCCTCTCAGCTCATGCTAAATTTGTAATTAAGGTGGATATATGTTGGTTGTTAAAACACCTTTGCTATAGAGAGACCATGGGTTTAATTCTCTCGGCAATCTCAGGATCAAGCTCCATGATTGAGCCAACATAAAGTGATTCCTTCAAGTGGATATTCTTGGTACAAATATTTCATGGACATAGCGACCATTAATCTATGAGGTTCACAGTACACACACACACACACACACACATATATTAAAATTAATATTCATACAAAATATTTATTTTATAAAAAATCTTTGAATTTCAACTATATAAATTATTGTGCCGAGAGGCACTCTCCAGTAATGTTAGAGGTGTTGGAACGTCTTGATTAATTTTTTAACTCTCAAAATAAAATAAAAATTGAATTATAATTAATAATTAAACTAGTTGAGATCTATCTTAACTCTAGATCTAGAGGGCATTGAGACAGATCAAATCTCTTTAGATGCAAACCTCTTTTAGAGTGAAAATAGATTTGATCCATTTTGATGCTTAGTAGATCCAAAGTTAATATGGACCTAGACTCATGTTTACGAATAATATAACAAAACTCATTGTTTCACATTTCCATATATTTTTATATGTTTATATGAATATTAAATATGATATCTTATATTATTTATGTGTATTTTTCTTATATTTACATATAAATTTAATTAAAATAATTTGTCGGTCAAAAAGCTTCTATTATACCACGCAAATATTACAACATGGTTGTCCAAATTTCACTATTATTTCAGCCTCACTCCTATTAGATTTGTTAGCCAGAAGAGAAACACAAAAACTCATTATAAATTGCTAAAACCTATAAAGGAGAACAAAAACAAAAAGAATAAAAGTAACAACAGCTAAAAGTTAGGAAAAAATCAACGTTGTTGTTGCGATCGTGCTGCTGCTAAGCCCGTGAGACAGCGCATACCTGGAGCTAGGGCTCCCTCTTGCAACCATGGAGGATCTGGGTTCACCCCAGGCTCCTCCTCCCCCTCCTCCTCCATCCTCTGATGAAGCCTTCAGATCGTTGCTGGCCTCGCTGCCAAAAAAGAAGAAAATAGAAGTTGCCAAGTTCGTGAAGAAGCTGGATGACATTCCAGAAATCTCCCTTCCTCCTGAGGGACCGATCCAGGTAGCCTTGTCTCTGGCGGATCGAGCCCTTGTTGGCCAGTTTACTGGCCTTTGGCCCTCTCCAAAAACAACGGAGATCTAGGTCGTCAAAAACTGGGTTCCTTTGATCACGAATAGTGTAACCTCGTATTTCTTGGGGAGAGGCTACTTTCTATTAGAATTCATTTCAAAAGAGGATAAAGATCTGATCTTTAGGAATGGTCCTTACCTCATGGGCCCTCGGGGCTTGTACCTCAACAAGTGGACGCCAGACTTTGATCCAGCAGTGGATGTCTTGATCGCTGTTCCTATGTGGGTTAGATTATCGAATCTCCCAGTGCATTGCTGGAACTGGGAATCTCTGAAGCACATAGGCAATGATCTGGGAAAATTTATTGACCAGGCAAATAATAAGGACCAATATGACTGTGCCCGAATCTATGTCAAGGTCGACTTAGAGGTGGGTCTACCGGAGGCGATAAAAATCAATGTTGGCAGCTGGTCTCATGTGCAAAAGATAGATTACGAGTAGCTTCCTTTCCAGTGTCGTAAATGCCACGAATATAGACACTTTGCTAGGGGTTGTCCGAGCAATGGAGAGGTGGAGAAAGGAAAAGAGGAGGGTTGGAATCAGGTTAAGTGCCCAAAGACTGCTCACAAAACTCCAAAATCTTCTACGGTTCCAAAAGGCAAAGGTCCTCAGCCGACTTCTGATCAACAAAAACCCTCCCCCTAAAGGTCAAGAAAATAAGTTTGGGCCCTTAAGCTCAGATTCAGTAGAGGTCCAGGAGGTCGATATGCAAAAGAAAGCGACCCTAGACAAAGGGACATCCTCAGGCTCGAGGTAAGGCGAAAGCGCCTCAGAAAGATCTAAGGAAAAGCATGCAGAAGCTGAAGCTGAGGAACAAACTTCGGACGAATCTGAGGAGGAAGGAGAAATAGGGGAATCACAAATCTCGGCTAGAAGATCGACAAGAGGTCGAATGCCTGCCCGGGAAAAGAGAGAACAAGAAACGTACAAAGACAAGCTCTAGGGCAGTCAACCAACCCTTGAGAAACTTCCGGCAAGAACTACGAAGATGACAAGAAACCAGACACAGGGCTCCAAGGGAGCTCATCACACCCAAAAAAGTAAGTGATGAAGGTTGTCTCCTAGAATTGCAGAGGAATGGGGAGCAAAGTGAAAGAAGAATCCATAAGAAGCCTATTAAGGATAGAAGCCCCATATATTCTTCTAATCCAGGAGACAAAAATGGAGGACAAATAATTCCTCCAAACAAGTAAGAAGTTTTGGAATAAAGGTGGAGGACAGGTTGTCTCTGCTCAAGGAGCTTCGGGCGAGCTGGGCACTCTATGGGATACAAACAAGTATTTGAGGTTCACTGAGATCCTAAAAACCCACTGACTGTTCTTGAAACTTCAGCATCTTGATACAAAGGAGGTCATTAGCCTCTTCAATGTGTATGTCCTAGTAAACGTAGGGGAGAAGAAGGTATGTTGGGACTCTATTAGAAGTCTGGCAGATTTAGAGAATCTGGAAAATACCATCATTGCTGGCGATTTCAACGTCACCTTGCTTTCGTCTGAAAAGCGAGGAGGTAGCATTGTTAGGGATCCGACAAGAGAATGGGTGGACGACCTCATGCAGGATAGGGACCTACTCGACATCAAACCCTCAAACGGTAAGTACACTTGGTCAAAAAAAAAGAGTCGGCCCTCGTCATATTGCAGCAAGACTAGATAGATTTCTTGTTCATAGTTATTTTCTTCTTTTAGGATTAGAGGCTAGAATGCATATTCTTCCCTGTAGCGCCTCAGATCATAAGCCGATCAAGCTTGAAATGTTGGCCCAAAAGGATCTTGACCCTATTCCATTTAGATTTAGTCCTACATGGGTCAAGGTTCCAGACTTCATGGATAAAGTCAAGGAAAATTGGAGGATTCCTGTCAAGGGCTCTCCTTTCTTTGTTTGGGAGGAAAAGCTCAGAAGAGTGAAAGCTGCTTTGAAAATTTGGGCCAAAACCCTCCCTAATCCAGCGGTATAAAGAAAGCATGCCCAAATCAGTCTTGAGATCCATCATTTGCAGATGGAAGATGTAGTCATTACAAAAGATGTTTTACACAGGGAGGCAGATTTACAACAGAAGTTTCATAAGGCATGTTTGTCGGAGGAAGAATATTGGAGACAAAAGTCACGCAAGCTCTGGCTTAAAGCGGGAGACATAAATACTTCCTTCTTCCACAAACAAGCCCAAGCGAGAAGAAGCTTCAACTCCATCTCAGAAATCAAGGAAGAATCCATTACTCACAATGACTTCATGAGCATTAAAAAGGGAAATTTCTCTCATTTTAAAAATATTTACAGTGAAGAAGGTGAGTGGGATCAGAATTCTAAATTTCTGGATGTGGTGCCTTCTAAGATAACCCCCAAGATGAATCAGTTCCTGGAGGCAAAGGTCACTAGGGAAGAAATAAAGGCTGCTCTCTTTGCTATGGAGCCCGATAAAACTCTTGGATCAGATGGCTTCACGACTATATTTCTCCAATATTGTTGGAAGATAGTGGAAAAGGATCTGCACAAAATGGTCTTGAAGTCAAAAGCCTGTCAGAAAATTGGGGGCAGCACGAACTCAACCTTTCTTGCCCTCATTTTGAAGGAAAAGGGAGCCAGTTCCTTCAACAGATTCCAACCTATTTATCTATGCAACATTAGCTACAAGCTGATAGCCAAAATATTGAAAGGTATCCTTCCTAATATTATCCCGGAGAATCAAGGTGGTTTTGTGCATGGGAGGCAGATTGTGGACAATTTTATCCTAGTGCAAGAGGCGATTCACTCAAGCCTGAAATGAAAAGAAAAGGGCATGGTTGTCAAACTAGATCTAGCTAATGCATTTGATCATGTTAGACACAACTTCCTCTTTGATGTTTTACGTAAGTTTGGGTTTGGGCTTGAGTTTATCAACTGGATCCGTGCTTGTATCACCGAGCCATGGATCGCCCCTCTAGTGAATGGGCGAGTTGCAGACTTCTTCAAAGCTACAAGAGGGCTTCGGCATGGGTGTCCTATTTCTCCCCTTCTTTTTGTACTCCAAGCCTCTATTCTAAGTTTCTATTTGGACAAGAAGCAACTTGATCAGGAGATACTGGGCCTTAACATTGCCAGAGGAGTTAAAACTATAAATCATGCTTTGTTTGCCGACGATTCTCTAATGTTGGGCGCTGCTACTGTGCTTTCTGCTACAAAGTTCAAAGAAGTGTTGGATGATCACTGTGAGGCCACGGGTAGCATTCTAAATAAGGGGAAGTGCCATTTTTATTGCTGGAACATTTCCATCAGCGCTCTCAGTGCCATTTCCAAATGTCTGGGCTTTGCTAGCTGTTCGAATTGGGCTTCGTTCAAGTATTTGGGCCTCCCAATATTCCAAAAATATGCCTTCAACGGAGATTGGCTCCCTTTGCTTGATAAATTCAAACTCAAGATTCAAGCTTGGGGTTTCTCTTGGCTAAATCTCGCTGGTAAATCCGTGCTGATCAAGGTTGTCCTCAGCAGTCTTCCTATCTTTCAATTCTCAGTTCTGCTTGCTCCAATCTGCATACTCAGGAAGATGGAGGAGCTCATCCACAATTTTTTTTTGGAAAGGTGGAAAATAGAATGAAAGGAGAATTCCTCTTGTCAGTTGGGATAAAGTCACCAAGCCTCTTATGGAAGGTGGACTGAACTTCAAAAATCTTCACTCTCAAAACAATGCCATGGGAGCTAAAATCGTTTGGAGACTTTTGGCATCCAAGCCCGGTTGGGCGCAGAGAGCTTTGTGGAGGAAATACCTCTACGGGCGAAGGAAATGTTGTCTCGACGATCCTCTTTCAAAATCTAGTTCGCATTTGCTCAAACTCTGTGCTCAGGCCATCCCACTGATCCACCTCCACGCCTACTGGATCCCGGGCAATGGTAAATTAATTAGTTTTTGGGATGAATGTATTATGAACAACCCTCCACTTGCCGACAATTGTTCTCTGCATTCGCCTACGTCTTAGATGTGCTCTTAGATTCTTTACCCTGCAGAACATCTCTTCTTTAGGCAAGGTATCATTAAGTTGGAAGAAGCCCCGATAAGCAGACACACGAATATACAGTACCGCTCTCACTTGATACATGGCGCAGTCACGCAAGGAAAACAGGCGTTTAATTCTCAAACATGCTGGTGTCTGATGGCGTAGGTATACAAAAGCTGACAGAACCTCACGCATAACCTACTGTTGGAAGAATATGGTGCCATAAAACCATTATCCCAAATCCCATTAAGCACAACATTTAAGATTGCATGATATTATACCAACATTTTATAAAATCACAAAATGTTTGCATATTTAATTTCTTATAAAAGTGGATATTAATTGTCGTAAAACTAACATATTGATGAATCACTAGCCTTAATAATATTCCATTCACCTTAACCTTAGTTAATAAACTGTAATAAAAAGAATGCGAGAATCAATAACCTTAGATAATAAAACTATGTTGACAAAAAATGCAAGTGCACCCCCACCCACTAGCGATGTGAGACAATGCAAGCCAGAATAATTATTTTTCTATTTTCCCTTATAGAATGTTAGTACAAATACACTCTAAGCTTCGAACTATGTTGACTTGCTAGGGGATCGACTAAATAGGATTAGTATTTTTGTCATAGTATCTAATAACTCATTAGGAAGTTGTTGGATTTACTTAATTTTGGTGCCACCAGATGCTTAACATCTTTGTTTTCAAGTGATAGGAAGTACTACTGATTTCATCCTTTATTCTATTATCATTTTATGTAAAGTTCATGAAATAGGTTAATCATTTTTTCTGGAATACCCACAAACTATGTCACTCTTTGCTAGGGATCCCGTGTTTAACCACAAATAAACAATACTCTCTTTAGACAACGGTCTCCCTCATATAGGTACTTGCGTTAACATGTGTCATAAATTGTTGTTAATGTATAGTTTGATGACATGAAGAATTTAGATCAACAACTTGAAATCATGAATAATATTATAGTTTGTCTTTTCGTGCCTTTTGACTTACTGTATTTTCTACTACTTCTTCTAATAACCTCGGTGCTATAATTGACAACATTGTTCTTTTGCATTATGTCTCTTCTTTGGGCCTACAAAATCAAATATTTCCAATGATTAAATTTAGTGAGGTAACCATGGGATCTTCAACTATGTAGAGTTATCTCCTCCTTCACGTATAGCATTGATCTGAGGATTCCTTCCATCTCTAACCTTTAGATCCAAGTTCTATTAGTAAATGTATAATCTTCATTTTGGTGACTCCAAACAAAGAATTTGAACAAATTAGTATACAGAGTGGCATTGAAGGATTTCATCAATATGAAGACATGATGTTAGATTTATGTATTGCGGAGTCTCCACTCATTGACTTCAACAATTTTTATATTTTTTTTGAACATATGTAGCTCCCCAAGTCTGCCTCCATCATTCATATCTCCTCTGGAGAGTTTGTAGTTCCTCTTCCACATCCAATCGTTCATCATCTCTCGACTCGAAGAAGGTTTGATATATTTGACCATTCTTTACGTGGCTTCTTCTCTTGAGATTGACGAAAGTCCACATAGTCAAACATCTCGAATTTCTTTTTTATTTTTCCTTGCTCAGGCTATACAATTGATGAGTTTGTATCATGCTTTTCTTCTTTAGTTATTTTCTTAAAATGCGGATGCTCTCTCTTTGCCTCTTGATAACTTGTTATTTCCTCTTCTTGGAAACTGATTTAACTCTCACAGCCTCCTTATTTAGCAGCCAACTATGAATTTTTCTTCTTTGTAAAATTTCATGGTCTTCACACTCCATTATCAATCTGAACTTACTCTTGGTCAATGAGTAGTAATCATTACAATGATATCATTTCACTAAATGCTCTAAATTCTATTTTTCATAATAGTATGAATGAAATTCTTAGAGGAAGTTCATGCTTTAGCATAGTGTCCAACTCCCTTGTTGATAGAGAACTATATAATAGATTTCAATGCAATGAAGAATTTGTATGTAAATAGAAACTCCCTAAATTACATCATCCAAATATATATGTGTTCTTCAATTATTTGCCCACAAAAAATCTCAGCAATTTTCAAGCAATTTGCGAAATTGATATTTGACCTCCGTGATTAGTTTGAAAAGAAAATTTCCATTCTCTTGAAGCCTCCATTAATTAGTTTGAAAGAAAATTTCCATTCATGACGGCCTCCATTGGTGGATTTCAAGCAAATTTCCATGTTTAATCTGTATTCATGAAGCAAATAGAAAACCATATTTCTCTATTGTAATCACGCCTTACCTGAATGCAAAGTTCATTAGACTAATCTAACATTTTATTTATTTGAATTGTGCTATAAATCTATCATGACTTTGAAATAAATCATGTCTTACCTAGTGCAAAAATTCATTGGATAAACCCTTATCCTCACTCAACTAATCTCACTCTCCTCAACGTAGCTGTGGGTATAATTTTAGAGTATTATTTGCACAATGTATGATATGAAATGACCATAGTAAATATGGTGCATAAATAGTTTGCGGGCCATTATATTACTTCATTAATTAGGTACCATAATTATAGAACCAATATATTAGTCTTTATTATTATGATCAATCAACCAACAAATAATAGCCTTTACATGTGGGATTCATGTCTATTGATATATTTAAATAGAAGAAGGTAGATAATGATTTCCCTAACTACATTGGTTAATAGACCGACCTCCATCCTTTATTGGACATTCTCTAATACAAGACATTGGTCTATTTTTTAGCCTAGTCAACTAGATTCTTCCAACAACTCAACAAGTCTCTCTATTTGGGAATACTTAAGATCTCACAAAATAGCTAATATTCTCCCCATTTAAGAATAATTAAAATTTCACAAAGTAGCTAATGTTCTCTCATTTGAAAATAATTAAAATCTCACAACATAGCTAATGTAATAGATAAACTTTAAAATTTTAGCTAATATTCTCCCATTTAAAAATTATTAAAATCTCACAAAATAACTAATGTAATAGATAAACTTTAAAAAATTTCTTTTTAAAAATGAAAACTAAAATTTTGATTACAACAAATTTGATACTATGTTTTCTAAATAATCTTTTTGAAATTGGATTATGACTAAATTAAAAAAATAATCCTTTTGAAATTCGATTATATTTCAATTAAAAAAAAAAAAAAATCCTTTTAAAATTCGATTATGACTAAATTTTAAATTGAACAACATAACAAATATATATATATAAGATACATATTGTTTGATAACTAAATTTTAAATTGAACAGCATAACAAATATATATATATATATATGTATATATAAGATACACATTGTTTGATAGTGTACAATGTTCTTCCCCAAATAATAATAACCTTCTCATAAAGATACAAGGTACTGACATAAACATTGTGCTTTTTTGGCACAATAATTTAATGTGAAGGATACAAAGGACTCACATTACATCACTTTTCTTTAAGAGGGCGCGGTGAAGAGAAGTGGTAGAGCTTTTTTGCGGAAGAAATTTAGCGATTGAAAGAAAAGCGAAAAGCATATTGAATTGAATCCAACCAACAATATTTATTTCCAATACGAAGTCTCTAATCTCGGCCTCCTCCTCCTCCCATGGCTACACGCGTGGTCTTTGTGTGTAGATGCGGAGTCTTGTCTTGGAGCATGTTTGAATGAGTGTACGGTAAGTACAGGTTTTGTCTTACTGATACTGATGCAGTACGAGTTTTGTTTGTTTGTTTGAGTGTGGTCTGGAATGTGTTGTTGTGTTGGGGCGGTACTGGGAGGTGAAGGTAAACCTCACATGAATTCAATTCAATTTTTAAGCAACAAGAGCGAAAGGAAAGGATTCAATCCCAGGAGATATCCACCCACACCCTTCTCAATCCTATCCTGGCAGGCAAATTTCTGCACATGTAAGATCTCTTTTCATTGATTCTCAATCCTGGCAGGCAAATTAATTTCTGTACATGTAAGATCTCTTTTCTTTTCATTGATGGCAGGCAAGGCAGGGCAGGGCAAATTTTTGTCCATGTAAAACCTGTTTTCATTGGGTTTCTGATGCAGGAGCATCGGACCTGGCCAGCAATGTGGAAAATTTTCCACATGTTGTGGCCTGACAGGATGAAATTATTTGCTGTGTGTCAAAATCCAGTTTATTAAGTCGGTCGATTTCACAACTAATTAGTTATTATTGCCTATCTTATTGATAAGATTTGTTATAACAAGTGTGGGTGAGCGCTACTAGATAGGAGCTTTATTTGTTAGAATTTTAAAATTAGAAGATTCTGTATCGATTAGTTAGGAGACAATTGTAATAATACGAAGAGATTTTTCTTCGTGGGGAGAGTTTTTTAGTGTGTGATTTGAAAAGCGAAAGCTCAGAAGATTGTGAAAAACCGTGTGTTGTGTGTAATAGAAGTTTTTTTGATGCAAATGGAATAAACGTAGAGACTCTGTTCTATTAATAAGTTCACATTGTGCACAGCGTTGTATGCAAATTTGGAAGAAAATTCATGTATTAAATTCTCTGTCTTGGAAGTGATTGTGTTTTAGTTTGAAACACGTTTTCTGTTTCGGCATTCTGGCATTAAGGAGAGTTAACAAGACTTTTTGTATTGTTTTACGTTGTTGATTGTAATCGAACACTGAAAGATCATGATAGTAGATCCCGCAAATTTCGCATCGAATTAATAGGGAGTGGTAGTTGTGTCAATCAAAGACTCAGTGAATTGGAACCTACAACAGTTAGTGCATTTGAGCGTTTAATGCCCGAATTCTCGTGGCGATTCCAGTTAATACTGCGTGGAATCTGATAAAACAATATATATACATATCTGATTTATAATGATGTGACCGCCAATTATGAATAAATGCATTGAATATTGGTCAATTGAGATGCTCACCTGTGTTAAGTGGTCGAATGCGAACATATTGCGTGGGATTTGGAGTAATCGGTAAATGTTCATTGTTATTGTCAATTGCTGCAATGTCACAGGTATGTGCTGGTAATGTTATTTTTAAGAAAAGTCATTTTTCACTGTCATATGAAAAGAGAACAGTAATGTATGGGCGTGTTCTCTCCGAAGTGAAGAAGAAAAAGCTACAGGAAAAAGGCGCATTTGCAATTGTGTAATATAGCCTTGGATTGGCTAGTTTGTCAACAGATAGTGATAATTTGGAAGGCCGACATACTGCAATTTTTTTTGTTACCTGTGATTGTTTTAAAAACTGCTGTTCCAATATTGATTTGTTAAACTGCTGTTCCAATATCGATTTGTTAAACTGCTATTCCAATATCGATTTGTTAAACCGTTGTTCCAATATCGATCTGTTAAAAAATTTAAAGTGGGTATTACATTGCGCAGAGCTGTTACTGCGTCAAAGTTGGTATCGGAGCCAAAGATACAGGTGTTTGCAGCCAAGATGCCGCCAAGGAGAGGGGTTGGTCGAGGAATTGGTCGAGGGAGACCAGAAGCAAATGCAGTCCTGATAGAAGAAGTGCGAAGACTGCGTGAACGAATGGAGACAATGGAAACAGCCCAGAGAAGAGCGCCTCATGAGGGAGCTGAAAGTTCTTCAGAAGAATCTGAGGAAGAGGTAGAAGCAGAAGAAGAGAATGAAAATGTTAAATTCATGAAGATGCTGGCGAAGGTTGGAAGCAAACCCAAATTGGAGATTCCTATGTATGAAGGGAGTCTGAATGACGAAGAGCTCATGGATTGGATCAGATCCATAGATCAGTACTTCGATTATGAAGAGATTGAGGAGAATAAGAGAGTGAAGTTTGCAGTTACCAGACTGAAGGGTCATGCAGCGATCTGGTGGGACGAGTTACAGACATCAAGAACAAGAAAGGGGAAATCTAAGATCAAGCAGTGGGATAAAATGGTAAGCAAACTGAAAGCCAAGTTTTTGCCTAAAGACTATCATTTGAATCTTTTTAAGCAGATGCAAAATTTGAAGCAAAAAGGAATGTCTGTTAAAGAATATACTGAAGAATTTTACAGGTTAAGCATCAGGACAGGGCATGTAGAAGATGATTTGGAGAAAGTAGCCAGATATGTTAATGGGCTAAGGTATGAGATCCAAGATGAGATTAGCCTGTTAAGTTTGAAAACTGTTGAAGATGCCTATCAAGCAAGTTTGAAAGCAGAGGAAAAATTGTTGCGCAAACAAAACCAGAGGAATAGAGGTAAGAATCCGGCAAAAGAAGGAGGAACATTTGAATCCAAATTTCAACACTCTCAGAATGAGGCTGGGAGTGCAAGCAATAAAGCACCACAAAGAGGAGATTCTGGCCGCGGAAGGTTCGTGCCCAGAGGCAGAGGCCGAGGAAGAGATGTCCGGTGCTTTGCATGTGGTGAATGGGGACATGTACAATGGGATTGTCCTCATCAGAGATCAGCAAATCAGCGCAACGTGAATGTTGTTGAAGCCAAGGAGGAGATTCCTCAACCTGAAGCTAAAGAGGAACCACCAGAAGCCGGAGAGTCCCTGTTACTGAAGAGGGTATTGCTGGAAGAAGCTAAGGAAGCCAAAGAACCAGTTCAAAGGAAGACTTTATTCAGAACTGTATGTAAGTCTAAGGGTAAGTGTTGCAAATTGGTAATTGATAGCGGTAGTACTGACTGTTGGGTCTCAATCTAGTCTCCTAAACTGAGCTCATTTAATTGTCAACCAGGATTTGTAAACTGCTGAAGTGAAGTGTACCATATGTACCTAGGTGCTTGTTTCCTAATGCGTTGTGTGTAGTGTTTTTGCGATGTTTTTGGTCTTTTGGTGTTTTATGAAAATGCCTAGAAAAACTAATAGAAAGGAATTGATGGTCAAAACACAGTTGAGCCTAATGTATGGAATGGCAAATGCAATTGGAAACACTGAAGCAAAATCTGAACTATGACTAAATAGAAACAAAAGCTTGATAATGACTTTTTAGGCAGATGACACAAACTAAACTTGAGAAATGATCACTAAATATGCAAGTTCTCTAACTAGACAGTTAAACACTAATCTTACCATGATGCAACATTTTGTCCTAAGCTCTTCTATTCTATGACTAATTCCTAGTTCTATTCTGCAATTTAATTGAATGTCACAGAACCTATACTCAAAGAGTTATTGGTTTCTTGTTCAAAGTAGTTCTTTTGAGGAAGAGCTCTGTTTATGAAATGATGAGGAAATTACAGAGAGATTTCAGACCTTATAGTAATGTTATCTTCTGTTCCTATGGATATAGATCATTTGTAGTTTTTAGAACAAGAAGATGTTTGTGAATAATGAAGGCTGTCTTGTTAATCCTAACAACTAAAGTAATTTATTGTGCAATGGATGACAATTTGAATATGAGATGCAAGTGTAATGAGTTAATCTAAGAATGAACCTAAGATGCCACTAAACTAGAACAATGTTGAACTATAAGTCATCATCAAACTTGAAACAAAGTAACTGAACATGATTTAAATGCAATGAAACTCCGGAGTTGTTCTAACTATACTAACATGCATTAATCTATGAAGTTACACAATCTGTTTGTTCATCATTAGTGATATTTTGGAAGAGTTCCTTCTTGTGGAAGAGGTAGAACAATTCTGACTGTGGACTTGTATGCAATTGAAAGCAAATGAACAGAAAGCAAATGAAAAACTAAGTTATCACATCCATACCCTACTCGTCATTATGATGTCTTGGGCAAGCGTTTAAGAGTAAGAACAGAGATGATACTTAGTACAAACAAACAACTAAATCTTTCATTATCACGGTCATGTCTTGAACTTCTTAAGGATGTATTGGAATAATTTATTCTTGTGGAAGAGTGATTAGAACAAGTGTAACTGTGATAGTGAATAGCAAAAACTACAACTAATTCCTACAGTACTATAGCTATTCATCATTCATCATTATAATATGTTGGAAGAATGTCTTCTTGTGGAAGAACTGGAATGAATATAACTACAGTAGCTAGTTAAAACAAATACAAATTCAACTCCTAATCCTACAATACCATAGTCATTCAACATTCATCATTTTAATCTGTTGGAATAGTGTCTTCTTGTGGAAGAGCTAGAACGAATATGACTACAGTAGCTAGTTAAAACAACTACAAATTCAACTCCTATCCTACAATACCATAGTCATTCAACATTCATCATTTTAGTCTGTTGGAAGAGTGTCTTCTTGTGGAAGAGCTAGAATGAATACGACTACAGTAGCTAAAATAAAACAACTACCAATTCAAATGCAAAACGTAAAGGCAGCTAGGAAAACTTATCTAATTTACGCAAAAGAAATCCGTGCAAGAGGCAGGGGCCCTCTACCACTTGACGGCATTCAACTTCAAATTAAATCACGCCTTCAGAATAACTTTGTCTGCTCCATTAACGATGCAATAGTTCGAACATAACACTCTGTGTCTTCAAGGACGTAACACAGAGTTTTTAAACAAAATCTAGCAGCAAATCTAACATAAAATCTCTAACATAGCTCTCGGTCTCCCAAGAGTTTATAAAGCAAATGCATGTAACAATAATTACAACAATTTAGGAACAATGTCTTTCCTAATCCGAATCATGTTAGGAGTCTTTGAAGTGGCTGCGTGAAGAAGAAAAGACATCTGGACTGAAACAGTCCTAGTAGGAGTCTTCCTTCATAAATGTGTTCCCCACGTTCAAAACCATACCCAGAATCCATTTCTTCCTCCATGATGAGCAACAAACCATGTAGACAAGACGTGGATCATGCCCATATGCGGTTTTTCTCAAGAGGCCACCTGGAACATACTCAAACATGAAGGCAGCTGCAGAATCGCCGGTTAGCTACGGAATGTCTGCATTCTGCAGCTAGTTCCGGTCAAAATGCTTAACAATGGCAAAAATCACAAAATTCAACAAGTCAATCATGTAAATCATTCTAGAAGTAATTTTAGCTATATTTATTGATCAATTGGGTCTAAGATAGAAATGGACAAGGGAAAATGAGGTAAAATGAGGTGAAGGAAAGCACAAATTTGAGGCTCAACATACCCCCACTGCTGTCTCTTTGCATGTCCTCATGAAAATTATCCTATGAATTCAGAGGCTTCTGCAAGGACATCTAATCCCCTTCTTCTTCTTTGTTTGAAAGCTAGAGGCCTTCTGGGTTTCCTGATCACAAGTTTGAACCTGAGGTTGGTGAGTGCCCTGATTAGCTTTTTGTTCTTTGTCTTCAACTTCTCATTGGTCCTCTCCACTTTGTCTATATGCAGGGATAAGGTTGAGTTCATATCAGTCTTGAGCTTGATTTGATCTTTGAGAATTTCATTCTCATTTTTGATGTGTATATTCAGCAATTCCAACTCATATCTATCCCTTCTTAATATATCAATTTCAGACAGTGGAGGACTGGGGGTTCTCTCTCTGCTTTCTGAAGCTGTCCTCTCTAAAGTTTCCACATAATCATAAATTTCCTGTTGAGCAGGATCAATTTCAGGGGTTCCTTCATAAAAATCCTCTTCATCATCCTCTTCAATGGGTGTTTCTTCATCTTCTATATTGATTACCCATGTTTGTTTGATTGGTGTTTTCTTCAGTTTTCCCTTTAATCTGTGGCTTCTCCTAGGCTGAGAGGATCCCTCTCCTTTCTCTGTGACAGATTCCTTGATTATATTTTCTTCCTTAAGTTGCCTCTTGATTCGAGTCAACTTCTCCAAAATGATTTCCTCACTGCTCTCTTGGGCTGGTTTGTCAGTTTCAACTTTTGAAGCCCTCCATTTCCTACTTCTCTTTGTAGGCTGTGGTTCAGGTGATGGTTCTTTTGCTTCTTCAAAATGATTTCTTATTAAGAAATCATCCCATGTATCATTTGTTTTAGCTAGATGATGTTCAATCAAGATTTTGATCAAACCATGATGATACAAGGTTGTCTCTAAAAATTGAATTCTTCTCTGAACACAGGAAGCCATCTTCTTCAGACTTTGAAGCAAGAAATATGGTAGGTTTAAATCTTCTCCCAGAAAATGCATCATTAGTCTAATGTGGTAGACATAAAATGTCCCATATCTACCCTCACATGTAACAAATTTTTGTAAAAGAAGTAGTATGTTTCTCCATTTGCTTTCCAATGCAGTACTGGGAATTCCTTTCTTGAATACACTAACATCCATATTTGGTGATTTTAAAATTTGTTTCGAGGAGTCATTGTGGAATTCCCTATTTTTAAACCATCTCTCTCCAGTTCTGGACAATCCTGTAGCCTCTGCAATAAAAACTTCAGTGACAGTAAACTTGACATCCCCTACTTCAACTTCGATTCCTTGAAATGATCTGGCAAATGTTTTAGTGACTTCCTTATGGAAGCCATTAAATTTTTCCAAAAATTGAAGCCATCCTATTTGTTGTAACATTTCCTTGCATTGTGGGTAACCTTCTAAATATTTTGAACCCAATGGTTCAGTCCTTACGATGAAACCCATTATTTTTCAATATCAAATTAACACTCTTCTACCCACAAAACAATGTCTTTTACTTTTCGGATTGAAGTGGCTTCAAGCTCTAAATGAAAATGGCTTCAATTTTAGAATGACATACCTCTGATTTATAGTGGCAACAGCTTCAAACCTCTGGCTGATATGCTTCTGTTTGATCATGAAAGCAGTTTCAAATTTCGAACTGATATGTCTTTGATAGACAGTGGGAGATGGCTTCAAATTTCTTTTTGTGCAATACCTCTGGCTCTTAGTAGCAAATGGTTTCAGTTTTAATACTGCAACACCTCTGTCTTTGGTAACAAAAAGACTTCAAACTCAATCACTGAAAACACCTCTGTCTCTAGTAGCAAATGGTATGCTTCAAACTCAACACTACAACATCTCTGTCTCTGGTAACAACAGACTTCAAACTCAACACTACAACACCTCTGTCTCTGGTAGCAAAAGACTTCAATTTTAACACCTCTGTCTTTTGGTAACAACAGACTTTAAACTCTACATGGCTACAATTCTGTGTTGATAGTGAAAATGCTTCAGACTCCGTACCCGGTGATATTTTATCTGCCCACGGTATCAAGTGGCTTGAGTCCTCACACTGTTATGCTTCCAAATTTACCTCTTCTGCTCTGCTCTGCGTTTACAATGCTCAATGCTATTCAAACTGATATCCTTTAGCTCTGCTCCTGGTGGTAATAATATCTCTGTCTTCGGAATGGAATGCCGGCTACGGAATGAAGTTATGGAAAATGGTCACGGAATAGAGTAGTGGAGTGAGGTGGAGGGATTGTATTAATGATTGAGGAGACGGCGGAGGATTTTCCGACGGCAGAGGGAATCATCATCATTAAATAACTTGGTTAAGAGACGTGGGAAATTCAAATGCTTTGGTCATTTCACCGCTTAAATGCTATCGGATATGAAATTTGAAATGGAAGATTTTAATACAAAGTCTGTAGAGGGTTTGTTGGTGTTTGATCAATAAAAAAAATAAAAACAACCTTTCGAATAATCCACAACTAAACTATGCTAAACTTTTATGAAATGCCATCGTAATTTAAATTTGTTACCTCTGCCCTTTATTTGATTTTTTTGTAGCCTTTGTCTTCTCTGCTCATCTCTGGAGGAGTCTTTATAATTTTCTTGATGCTTTTGATTCATGAATACACTGGGTCACTTTGTTGTAATTCTGATGTCTGCTGGTTGATGCCTTCAGGGTTTGTAGCTGCGGAAAGACTGTCGGGCTGCAGAAAGGCTGATCAGCTGCAGAATGTCCACTGAGCTGTAGAATGTTCCTGTAGAACACTTTAATCATGAAAATGGAATGTTTTTGGAGTATGGGTGAAATGTTATGTGGTATGAATGAAAATGGATGATGGATTATGATATGTATGAAGTGAATAATGGAATGGAATGGATTCAGTTCATGAAATGGAATGAAGGAACATAAGGGTTGTACTGCAATTCATGACATATTTTATTCACTTACAGCAAGATATCAAATTTTGTATTTTGACATGAAAATGAGATGGATGGAAGATGAAATGAGATGAGTGATATGTGGAATGGAGTGAAATGTGAATGATGGATGAGATGGAGTATGGATGAATAAGTAAATGGAGTGAGATGAAATGAATCATAAGCACTATGGAACTGAACTTATGATTTTTATAACAGCTGCTTAGAAACAAAAATGGGAAAAGTTAGAGTGTCAGAGAGACTCTGATTTTCACCCTATCTTTTCTGTATAAACATGCCAATCAATGATTGGTTTTCATGTTTATACCTTTTTTTTTATTTTTTTTTATTTTTTTTTTCAAAAGAGAAATGCTTCAGAAAATTTAATCAAGTTGATGAAGAAGAGAGACTCTTCTTCATTAACTTCACATCATTGTCTTCTTGGAACTTCTTAATAAACTCTTCTCTTGAGAGTGGCTTGTGGTATAGCTTCAGTCTATGACCATTCACAAGAAAAGTGACCTCCTCTTCATCTATAGTTATGATTTTTACTGCCCCATTATCAAAAATTCGAACAATTTCATATGGCCCAAGCCAATGTGTCTGAAATTTCCCTTGAAAATCCTTGAATTTTGAATCAAACAAGAGAGCCCAGTCACCCTCTTTTAATTTCTTCTCCTTGATGTACTTGTCATGCCATCTAGCCCTTTGTTGTTGGACTAGACTTGTTTTCTGAACTGCATCTTGTCTGATCTCATCCAATTCATTAATTTGCTCCAGTCTATGCTTTTGTGCCTCCGTTAGATCAAGTCCTAGCTGAATTGCCATCTTGAATGTTTGAATTTGGAACTCTATGGGAAACAAAACTTGCTTTCCATAAACAAGCTCATAAGGAGTATGGCCTGTTGTGTTTCTCCATGTAGTTCTATAGGCCCACAAGGCTTCAGGAAGCCTATCTACCCAATCTCTTCTATGTAGATGAACAGTATTTGTTAGGATTCCTTCAATGACTTTATTAGTGGATTCCACTTGACCATTTTCTTGTGGATGATAAGGAGTAGATGTTCTATGTCTGATTTTGTAATTCTCCATCATTTGCTCCACTAGCCTTGATGTAAATTGAGCTCCTTGATCTGTAACAATTTCCCTTGGGACACCAAAACGAGTAAAAATATCCTCAAAAAGAAAAGTAACTACAGATGATTCATTATCAACAAGTAATGGTTTAGCTTCTACCCACTTAGTAACATAATCAGTGCAAACTAATATGTATTTCTTTTGTCTTGATGGAGGACTAATAGGTCCTACAAAATCCAAAGCCCATTTTCAAAAGGTTCAATGTGTACCTGAGGTTGTAATGGCATCTCACCTGAAGGAGAAGGTTTCCCTACCCTTTGGCAACTATCACACCTTTTGACATACTCCCTTGCATCTTTAAACAAAGATGGCCAATAATATCCTAAATTAAGGATCTTATAGGCTGTCCTCTTATCTGCAAAGTGTCCGTCACAAGGTTCATCATGACATGCCTTGAGAATTTCAGGCATCTCATCTTCACGAACACACCTTCTAATAATCAAATCTGGACCTGTCTTGTACAACTCATTAGCGACCCATGAATATCTTGCACTATCATTAATAATTTTTCTTTTATCCCTTGCATTCATAATTGAAGGAAATTTTCCTGAAACTAAATAATTAGCAATATCAGCAAACCATGGAGTTTGAGTAGAAACTGCAAAAAGATATTCATCAGGAAATTGATCTTCAACCGGAGTGTCATCTTTGATATTTTGAATTCTAGACAGGAAGTCAGCCACAGTGTTTTGTTTTCCAGGCCTATCTAGAATAATAATGTTGAATTCTTGCAATAATAACAACCATCTTATAACTCTGCCATTAGTAATTGATTTATTCATTAAATATCTAATTGCAGAATGATCAGTGTGAACAAAAGTTTCATAGCCTGTTATATAGTGTCTAAACTTGTTAATGGCATGAACAACAGCTAAAAACTCTTTTTCAGTTACAGTATAGTTTAACTCTGCAGGAGTCAAATTTTTACTGATATAATAGATGGCATAAGGAATTAAATCTTTTTGTCCCAATACTGCTCCTAGAGCTGTATCGGAAGCATCTGTCGAGATGTGAAAAGGTAACTTCCAGTTAGGTCCCCTTAATATAGGTGCTTCAGAAATTTTGGTTTTCAGGGTTTCAAAAGCTAACTGGCAATCAGAAGTCCACTTAAAAACACAATCTTTGGTGAGTAATTTGAAGAGAGGAGATGCTATTTTGGTGAATTTTTCTATAAATCTCCGATAATACCCTGTAAATCCTAGAAAACTTCTAACATCTCTTTGACAACTTGGAATGGATGGGTTAGAAATAACTTCAACTTTCGCCTCATCAACTCTAATCCCATCCCCTGAAATGTGGTGCCCTAAAACAATACCTTCAGTGAACATCATAAAACATTTTTCATGACTAAGAGAAAGGTTTGCTTCTTGACATCTTTTTAAGACCTTTTCCAAGTTTTCTAAAGCCTCTTAAAATGTATCCCCATAAACTGTAAAATCATCCATGTACACCTCTACACAGTCATGTATCAGATCAGAAAAAATTCCTAATACTGCCCTTTGGAATGTTGCGGGTGCATTGCATAACCCAAATGGCAATACTCGGTAGGCATAGGTACCCCAAGGACAAGTAAATGTGGTTTTATCTTGGTCTTCAAGTGCTACTTGGATTTGATTGTAACCACTAAACCCATCTAGGAATGAAAAGTACTTTTTGCCAGCTAATGTATCTAATACTTGATCTATAAAAGGTAAGGGAAAATGGTCTTTAAGAGTAGCTTTATTCAGTTCTCGATAGTCAACACACACCCTCCATTTTCCATTTTTCTTAGGTACAATTACTAAAGGGGAAACCCACTGACTATCTGAAATAGGATAGATGAAGTTAACATTTAACGATTTTTGTAATTCTTCCTTGACAATTTCCCTAAGATTTGGATTCATCCGTCTTTGAGGTTGTCTGATTGGTTTGCAATTTGCCTCTATATAGATGTGATGAGTACAAGTCTTGGGACTTATCCCTTTCATGTCAGTGTATTCCCATGCATATGCAGAAGAATGTCTCTGTAATACTTTGACTAACTCTTCTTGTTGAGATTTTTCTAGGTTTTTGTTTATGTTCAAGGTTTTGCCTGGAAAAATTTCAGTTGTAGAGCTGCCAAATTTGTCCATAGAATGAAGAGACATCTGCCTAGATGATAAGAACTCAATATTGGATCCCTCTTGAAATGATTCTTGTTTGTGTTCTGGAGAAGATTCAAAGTTTTCTAGAGTATTCAGAATTTGATTATCTTCACTAATTTCTGAAATTGTGAAGAGTGGTTGTAAATATTCTTCATCCTCTATCCATTGAGTGTCATCAAGATCTGTAATTGTCCTAGCTGGAGGATATAAAGTGAATTTCTATGTTGAACTACCATCAGAAATATACATATCACCGGACCTACAACTAATAAAAGCATCAGCTGTAGCCAACCAAGGTCTTCCTAGTATAACAGGATGGCCTCCTAGATTATTCTTGGGTGTCAGGATCATGAAATCCACAGGGTACTCCCAAGAGTCTAGGGACACCGGAATGTCTTCTATTACCCCATCTGGTCTGATCACAGATCTATCTGCTAATTGTAATAGTGTGGGTGTAAAGAGAAGATTAGGAAGTTTCAGTTTGTCCATGATTTGTCTACTCATGATATTTATTGTTGCTCCTAAGTCAATGAGTGTGTTTTGAATTTCAATTCCATTGATGTGAATTTTGACAACTGGATTTCCTGGGTCAAGGTACTTTGGAATAGTAATCTTACCCATCATAATGTCTGCTATTTGTCCTACCGGTTGAATTTTCTTGGTTTCTCTTATTCTTTTCTTTGTTGTCTTCATACTCAACTCCTTTATTGTTTTGGCTAAAATTGGGATTTCCTTGATGGCTTGCAATAATGGAATTTTAATGCAAACATTTCTCAATTCATCCAAGAAATCATAATTAGGCACCATTATTTGTTTTTCTACACCTTTATCGATTTGTAGTCTTTCCGGAAAGGGAGGTATAGAAGTAGATGTGGATGGTTGCTCTAATACTGGAGTTGAACTTATTGGATCTTTTTGTTTCAGTTTTTCAATGTTTTGGTCTTGAAAGGATGTATCTTCCTCAAGACTTTTATTAACCCGTAGGGAGTCTTCCTCAGAATTATCTTGTTCTTGTATGATCACAGAAGGTTTCCTCTTCTCAAGTATCCTTCCAGACCTAAGTTGAACAACACTAAGGTCTAGAGGAGTAATTAAATAAGTTGGAAATTGTTATCCTTCTATCATGTATGTATTCTGAGGGTTCTTATTATTGGGTTTTGGTATGGGCTGAGCTGGCAATTGATTGGATTTTTGAGGGAATGGTAATGGAAGTAGTTGATTTTGATGAGATTGGTTCGGATGATGTTGTTGAGGATTTTGTTGAAAATTTTGTTGAAGATTTTGAGGAAAATTTTGTTGAGGATTTTGAGGATAAAAATGTGGATATGGTGGATAGGATGGTGGATACTGATAATATGGAGAGTATCTTCCATAGGGACCTTGTGATCCTTGTGCCCAAGATTGCGATTGATTTTGAAATTGGGGCCAAGGTTGCTGCCAATAATTCCAAGGTGGAGGTTGATTATACATTTGATCATGGAATCCTTGTGTCTGAGATCCCTGCCAAGGTCTTCTAGATACAAAGTTAAGAGATTCTGTGGAGTCTATAGGAGTTTCTTCTTGAAAAACAGCCTTGAGACCAGGAAGAGAAGGACAATTCTTGGTCTCATGTTTCTCAGAACAAATAACACAGGTTTCTACAACTTTTACATCTAGAGGACATTCTCTCAAGGCATGTTTCTTCCTACATTTGGGACAAAAGATTGCCAAGGCATCAGATTCAGCCTTTTGCTTGTTTTGTATCTTGAGGGTGTCTATTTGTTCACTAAGACTCCCTAAGATGTCGGATTTAAAATCATCAAGCATGTGTCCTATTTCTGATCTACTTACTGTCCCAGAAGCAGACTTACTTGCCCTTGCAAGAGCAGGATCTCTTGGACCTTTGACAGTTTTGGATTTCCCTCTTGAAAGGTTGATACATAACTCAGATATTTCAGGTAATGTGAGTTGTGATATATCCCCTTTTCCCATCATGTTAAGGATATCCAACCATTCATCCCTAATTGTTTTCAACAAAAGAGCTTTTAAAGTGTCTTGATCTAGATTTTCCATTTGTGCCCTTTTTATGTTGTATTTAAATCCTTCCAACAAATCTTCTAAGTTTTCATCTTCTTTTTGTAACATCTTGAACACTTCTTCCTTATGATTAACCGGCATACAATAATCCAAGTATCTCTCTAGAAATGCTTGTTTCATATCTTCCCATGTTCTAATAGAACTACTGTTTAAACTCATAAACCACTTCAATGCTGCTCCTTTCAGAGTTGAAGGAAATAATTTCAATTTTTGAGCATCTTGTAGATAGTCATAAGTTCTACACAACACTTCAAATTCGAATAAGAAAGTTTCAGGATCCTCAGTTTTAAGTCCATAGAAGTTCGGAAGGACAGAAGGTGAAATGTTTTTCATGGTTGTATTAGTTTCTTCATCAAGTATAGGGAACCCAAAAGAGCTTCCTATTCTACCTCTTCCTCCATCTGCACCTCTACATCCTCTTCCTCCTTCTCCTCTACCTCTACCTCTACCTCCTCCAAATAATGTGTGTTCTCCATTAACAACTCCTCCTCCTCCTTCTTCTGCCATGGTTGACTCTCATGTGGAAGTAGAAAGGTTTGTATCCTCAACAAGAGTTTTTGGATCCTCTTCTATGGCAGGTTCAGTGGATGAAGTGGAAGGTTTCTCTAATGGAATAGGTGACCTTAGATCTTCTAAAAGTCCAGGATCAGTGAAGGATGGAAGATGGGTTTGAGTTGAAGGTGTACTAGTTCTGGATCTAGATGAAACAAGTGGTGTTCTAGATATCAAACTTCTGCCTCTGCGCTTATAAATCTTCCCCTTGAATCTCTCTCCCTACGCATAAAATTGTTTTTGGATGCTAAAAAACAAAGGTTACCTAGTTTTCACTTCCCCGGCAACGGCGCCAAAATGTTGGGTCTCAATCTAGTCTCCTAAACTGAGCTCATTTAATTGTCAACCAGGATTTGTAAACTGCTGAAGTTAAGTGTACCATATGTACCTAGGTGCTTGTTTCCTAATGCGTTGTGTGTAGTGTTTTTGCGATGTTTTTGGTCTTTTATGTTGATTTATGATGTTTTTGGTCTTTTGGTGTTTTATGAAAATGCCTAGAAAAACTAATAGAAAGGAATTGGTGGTCAAAACAGAGTTAAATCTAATGTGTGAAATGGCAAATGCAATTGGAAACACTGAAGCAGAATCTAAACTATGACTAAATAAAAGCAAAAGCTTGATAATGACTTTTCAGGCAAATGACACAAACTAAACTTGAGAAATGATCACTAAATATGCAAATCCTCTAACTGAACAGTTAAACACTAACGATGCAATACTCTGTCCTAGCTCTTCTATTCTATGATTAATTCCTAGTTCTATTCTGCAATTTAATTGAATGTCACAGAACCTATACTCAAAGAGTTATTGGTTTCTTGTTCAAAGTAGTTCTTTTGAGGAAGAGCTCTGTTTATGAAATGATGAGGAAATTACAGAGAGATTTCAGACCTTATAGTAATGTTGTCTTCTGTTCCTATGGATATAGATCATTTGTAGTTTTTAGAACAAGAAGATGTTTGTGAATAATGAAGGCTGTCTTGTTAATCCTAACAACTAAAGTAATTTATAGTGCAATGGATGACAATTTGAATATGAGATGCAAGTGTAATGAGTTAATCTAAGAATGAACCTAAGATGCCACTAAACTAGAACAATGTTGAACTATAAGTCATCATCAAACTTGAAACAAAGTAACTGAACATGATTTAAATGCAATGAAACTCCGGAGTTGTTCTAACTATACTAACATGCATTAATCTATGAAGTTACACAATTTGTTTGTTCATCATTAGTGATATTTTGGAAGAGTTCCTTCTTTTGGAAGAGGTAGAACAATTCTGACTGTGTACTTGTATGCAATTGAAAGCAAATGAACTGAAAGCAAATGAAAAACTAAGTTATCACATCCATACCCTACTCGTCATTATGATGTCTTGGGCAAGTGTTTAAGAGCAAGGACAGGGATGATACTTAGTACAAACACACAACTAAATCATTCATTATCACAGTCATGTCTTGAACTTCTTAAGGATGTCTTGGAAGAGTTTCTTCTTGTGGAAGAGTGATTAGAACAAGTGTAACTTATGATAGTGAATAACAAAAAAAACTACAACTAACTCCTACAGTACTATAGCTATTCATCATTCATCATTATAATCTGTTGGAAGAATGTCTTCTTGTGGAAGAGATGGAATGAATATAACTACAGTAGCTAGTTAAAACAAATACAAATTCAACTCCTAATCCTACAATACCATAGTCATTCAACATTCATCATTTTAATCTGTTGGAATAGTGTCTTCTTGTGGAAGAGCTAGAACGAATATGACTACGGTAGCTAGTTAAAACAACTACAAATTCAACTCCTATCCTACAATACCATAGTCATTCAACATTCATCATTTTATTCTGTTGGAAGAGTGTCTTCTTGTGGAAGAGCTAGAATGAATACGACTACAGTAGCTAAAACAAAACAACTACCAATTCAAATGCAAAACGTAAAGGCAGCTAGGAAAACTTATCTAATTTACGCAAAAGAAATCCGTGCAAGAGGCAGGGGCCCTCTACCACTTGACGGCATTCAACTTCAAATTAAATCATGCCTTCAGAATAACTTTGTCTGCTCCATTAACGATGCAATAGTTCGAACATAACACTCTGTGTCTTCAAGGACGTAACACAGAGTTTTTAAACAAAATCTAGCAGCAAATCTAACATAAAATCTCTAACATAGCTCTCGGTCTCCCAAGAGTTTATAAAGCAAATGCACGTAACAATAATTACAACAATTTAGGAACAATGTCTTTCCTAATCCGAATCATGTTAGGAGTCTTTGAAGTGGCTGCGTGAAGAAGAAAAGACATCTGGAATGAAACAGTCCTAGTAGGAGTCTTCCTTCATAAATGTGTTCCCCATGTTCAAAACCATACCCAGAATCCATTTCTTCCTCCATGATGAGCAACGAACCATGTAGACAAGACGTGGATCATGCCCATATGCGGTTTTTCTCAAGAGGCCACCTGGAACATACTCAAACATGAAGGCAGCTGCAGAATCGCCGGTTAGCTACGGAATGTCTGCATTCTGCAGCTAGTTCCGGTCAAAATGCTTAACAATGACAAAAATCACAAAATTCAACAAGCCAGTCATGTAAATCATTCTAGAAGTAATTTTAACTATATTTATTGATCAATTGGGTCTAAGATAGAAATGGACAAGGGAAAATGAGGTAAAATGAGGTGAAGGAAAGCACAAATTTGAGGCTCGACACTGACAACCTTGTTTCTACAGAAATGGTGGACAAGTTGAAGTTGGAGAGAACAGTACACCCCACTCCTTATAAATTATCGTGGCTCCAGAAAGGCCATCAGATTTTTGTAACGGAACAATGTAAGGTTGATTTTCAAATTGGTACTTATAAAGATGTTGTTTTATGTGATATAATGCCGATGGATGTATGTCACATATTACTTGGAAGGCCCTGGCAGTTTGATCGAAATGCCATACATGATGGCAGAAGGAACACCTATACTTTAGAGAAAGATGGGAATAAGCATACACTACTTCCATTGAAAGCTGAAGCTGATAAAGAAGTACTTGGAAACAGTGTTACGTTGATGAATGAGAAGATCCTGTTGCAGGAAGATGAGAAGGGTAAGGAGATGCATTTTGCTAATGTTGGAAAACCCAAGGTAATTTTAACTTCGACAAATTTAGAAGAATTACCTGAAGAAATTCAGAATTTATTGAATGATTGTGCTGATATTGTTGTGGATGAGTTGTTACCCATCAGGAGTATTAGTCACCATAATGATCTAATACCTGGAGTCAGTTTGTCGAATAAAGTAGCCTACAGGGTAATGCAAGAAAATGCCGAAGCTGGAACACAAATGGAAAAGTTGATGGATAAAGGGAAAATCAGTAGAAATCTTAATCCATGTGCTGTGCCAACAGTACTCAGTCCGGAGAAAGAAGCTGAAGGGCGCATGAGTACAAATTCTCGAGCCTTATATAAAACCACCATCAGATTGAAGAATGAAGGTTTGGAAGAATATGCAGTCTCGAAAGAAGAGTTGAAATTAGATCCGAAGAAAATCCAAGCAGTTGTGAATTGGCTAACTCCTAGAAGCATATTTGAGGGAGATTACAAAAGCAGATGGTAGGAATGCAGTAGCAAAAACAAACAACGAGCAGATATGAAGAGACGGAAAAAGGATGATTTAGTCATGTATTGCAGATTAGTGCTTATACAAAAAGCCAAAAGAAGAACTACAAGGAGACGCCATAACAAACGAAAGCCCAGAGTAGGAAAAAGGAAAAAGAAAGAGCCAAAGAAAACCAAGAGTCAGACTCACTATCAGTGTTTGGTCAAGTGGAAAGAGAAACCAATGGAAGATTCCAGTTGGTTGACAGCAGCTGAATTGCAGAGATATGGAGTAAGTCTTGAAAGTTTGAAGGACAAATCTTTTCTTCCCCGGAAGTCTGATGCAGGAGCATCGGACCTGGCCAGCAATGTGGAAAATTGTCCACATGTTGTGGCCTGACAGGATGAAATTATTTGCTGTGTGTCAAAATCCAGTTTATTAAGGAGGTCGATTTCACAACTAATTAGTTATTATTGCCTATCTTATTGATAAGATTTGTTATAACAGGTGTGGGTGAGCGCTACTAGATAGGAGTTTTATTTGTTAGAATTTTAAAATTAGAAGATTCTGTATCGATTAGTTAGGAGACAATTGTAATAAAACGAAGAGATTTTTCTTCGTGGGGAGAGTTTTTTAGTGTGTGATTTGAAAAGCGAAAGCTCAGAAGATTGTGAAAAACCGTGTGTTGTGTGTAATAGAAGTTTTTTTGATGCAAATGGAATAAACGCAGAGACTCTGTTCTATTAATAAGTTCACATTGTGCACAGCGTTGTATGCAAATTTGGAAGAAAATTCATGTATTAAATTATGTGTCTTGGAAGTGATTGTGTTTTAGTTTGAAACACGTTTTCTGTTTCGGCATTCTGGCATTAAGGAGAGTTAACAAGACTTTTTGTATTGTTTTACGTTGTTGATTGTAATCGAACACTGAAAGACTGTGATAGTAGATCCCATAAATTTCGCATCGAAATTTAATAGGGAGTGGTAGTTGTGTCAATCAAAGACTCAGTGAATTGGAACCTACAACAGTTACTGCATTTGAGCGTTTAATGCCCGAATTCTCGTGGTGATTCCAGTTAATACTGCGTGGAATCTGATAAAACAAGATATATACATATCTGATTCATAATGGTGTGACCGCCAATTGTGAATAAATGCATTGAATATTGGTCAATCGAGATGCTCACCTGTGTTAAGTGGTCGAATGCGAACAGATTGCGTGGGATTTGGAGTAATCGGTAAATGTTCATTGTTATTGTCAATTGCTGCAATGTCACAGGTATGTGCTGGTAATGTTATTTTTAAGAAAAGGCGTTTTTCACTGTCATATGAAAAGAGAACAGTAATGTATGGGCGTGTTCTCTCCGAAGTGAAGAAGAAAAAGCTACAGGAAAAAGGCGCATTTGCAATTGTGTAATATAGCCTTGGATTGGCTAGTTTGTCAACAGATAGTGATAATTTGGAAGGCCGACATACTGCAATTTTTTTTATTACCTGTGATTGTTTTAAAAACTGCTGTTCCAATATTGATTTGTTAAACTGCTGTTCCAATATCGATTTGTTAAACTGTTGTTCCAATATCGATTTGTTAAACCGCTGTTCCAATATCGATCTGTTAAAAAATTTAAAGTGGGTATTACATTGCACAGAGCTGTTACTACGTCAGTTTCTTTTTTTAAACCTTGATGACTTGACATTGTTGATTTGGGATCGGCCCTGTTAACTTAACTGGGCAGTGCGACATAATTATGAATCATAACCGTATTCGCTGTGGTTGTGATTGCAGGGCAGTGCGGCATAATTATGAATCATAACCTTATTCAGGTCTCTGTGGTTGTGGTTGTTGCATATATGCAGTTGCAGGTCTCTCTCTGTGGCGGCTCCCAACGTCCCTGAAACGCATTTACGCAATTCCAATGGCGAGGCCGAGGGTCATTCTTAACAACACAATGCTGCTCTTGCTCAATTCAACAATACGTAGCTCCACGTCATGGGCCCGGAAATTGGTTTGAAGTTTTCATAACCAAAAAAGGAGGTGTGATAAACGGGGCCATGGAACTTGGCTTATGTTTGCGAGTGTGATAAACGGTGCTCCGATTGTAACTTGTCTCTTAGAGGTGAGTTTGGGAGGATTAAATAATTGTGTCGTGCGTGCATGACTTATGTTGTTAGGAGCTCAAGTTGAATACATTTCTTTCTTTCATTTAGCGCGAGAGAGTTGCTAAAATGATATTATGTAGGATTATTTCTCTGGGGTGAGTCTTGATATAAAAATAGTGGTAAATTAAGCCGATCTTTTCATTCTAAATTTAAATTTTCTGTAGATGTTGTTGTTGGATTCCAAATTATGCACTGTTTTGTTTTGATGATACCTATTAAAGTTTTTCTCACACAGGAATTGAATTGGGTTTTGTTAAGTTTTTTCTCGCACAAGAATTAAATTGGGTTTTGTTAAGGTTTTTCTCACACAGGAATTGAATTGGGTTTTGATTTATAGATTTGGCAGATAAGTTGAATGAGCATGTGCTGCTTCAATAGCCTTGCCTTTCAATATGTTTCACACATTCAAACATCGCACTTATTGACGAGATTCCACAGCAGAGCAATGGAAGTTGGTATTTTCTTTGTTTTTCTAGGATTGAGTATGAGGGTAATTGCTCGGTGTGTTCGGCTCGCGGCAATGGAAGGTGGATGACCTGGTCATATGGAGAACATATGGAGTCCATGCCTGTTGATTTAATGATTAGGCAGAACAAGATGGATAACATATATGGATGAGCGCAGTACATGGTTCTCTCCCTCCTTAAAGGTGGATGGGCCAGACAGTCACGGTCGTATCGTCAATACGCAGATGTTGTTGTTGTTGGATTCATGAATTATGCCTTTGTTTTTGTTTTCTCACAAAGGAATTGGGTTTTGAAAGTTTTTTTCTCACAAAGGAATTGGGTTTTGATTTAATGATTTAGGCGAGCGGTTGATGAATAGCGTTATGTTTGACAAGGACGCACTTATGTTTGAAACAACGAGAACATATCCACAGTAGAGTGTGTTATGAAGGGTTTCACAGTTTTGTTTTCGAGTTGAGTACGCTATTTTAGGTATGTTCGGTGGGGGGGTGGGATTGGGTATGAGGGTTAGGGTTTTTAGTGGTGACTTAAATAATGAGAAACTAATGGAATTTATGATGAGGGATGAAGATCCTTCTCCCTTTCCTTTTCAAGTGATGATCGGGCTGAGAAGCTCATGGAACCCTTTCCTTTTCAAGTGATGAACAGGCAGAGTGTTATGAAGGGATGACCTGGAAGGACGGTTTCTCCCTGAGCGGCAATAGAAGGACGGTTACATGGAGAAGATGAGCCTGTATTCCCATCCCAACTTTACAAAAATATATACATGCCCTACCTGTGCCCCGACCCCGTTCGCGAAACAATTTCCGGACAAAGGAAAACGCATGTCAGCGAGCGAGGCACAGCTTCAGCTTCATGGGAATCACAAATCAAAATCTCTGACCTTCTCAATGAGTAAATAGCATGGATAGTAACCGTGGAACTTTATCAATTTTATTTGGTGTTGTAGATTCATTTTCACCAGTGAGGGCTTATGTTTTTTTTATCTATCTTGTTATATTAAAAATTGGATAACTCAGTTATCATCAATTTTATTTCATGGTTGTAGATTCATTTTCAGCCGTGTGACTGCTTATGTTTTTTTATATTATCTTGTTATGCATTAAAAATCGATAAACCCAAGAACTTTATCAATTTTATTCGATGGTCAGAGATTCATTTTTCACCATGGTGATCAAGCCTCCACAGGAATGGATGCAGCGAGCAGCCAACTTATTGATTGGCTTTAGGATATACAGGTGCTTACTACTTTTCTTTTCTTTTTTCTGGAAAGTTTTCATTAGATAAATCATAAATAAATATAAAATCTAGAAAAAGAAAATGAAAACGGATGTAGTTCTGTAAGGTAAGAATAGATAATGCATTTTCTTATTGTCACTAAATTGTAAGAGATATTATTTTTGCAGAGAATGGCTGGAATATAGGAGCATGGCCAAAGCATTTACATGACAGAAGAGGCTCAATGATTATGACATTGATCACTTTCAAAAGAAATTAATATTTATTTATTCATTGTATAATTACTCTTGAAAATCTCATAATAATAATAAAAATATTTTTTTGTTTGAAGGGGCTAAAAAGCCTCTTCCCAATGCCCTTGAGAATGAACCATGGTTCTTCTCAAGAGCTTGTGCATCCTCTTTTCTTTTCCATTCTTAGTTTTTTCTTTTCCTCTTTCTTTATATTTAAAAGTAGTTAGCATCTTAGATTTTTAAGTTAATATCTTTAAATGATACATCAATCTAGATTATGAAATATACTTGAATTTTGAAATCCTAATTCAATTTCTCAATTGTTAGTATGTATGCTCTACACATTTCAAATTTTTAAATGCATTAAAACAACTCTTGTTTGTGTATTCATGTTATTTTATTTTAATGTAGTGTTTTATGATTGATGGCATTTTTGTATTCTTGTTTGTGATTGTGTATAGTGACGCTTGTTTTTTGAGTTTGATTTAATGCTTGTCTTTACAATGAATATGTATGTCTTCTTGTTGATATGTATTATGAAGTGTGAAACTTGTGTGTGTCCTTTATAGCATTGACTATTTACAATATGTGTTATGTTATGATTAAAATTTAATGTGTGATATTTGTATATTTGCATTATTTTATGCGTGATCATGATCAAAATTTGGTGGGTGATATTTGTATGATCAAAATTTGATGGGTGATATTTTTTTTTTGGAAAGTTTTCATTACGTAAATCATAAATAAATATTAAATTTAGAAAAGAAAGAGAAAAAGGATGCATGTGTATTCTTGATCGAAATGTTTGTGGTTCTACTTTCATTTGTATGGTTGTGTATTGATGGGTGATATTTGTATGCTTTTCCTATTTACAAATAGCCTCTTTTGTGTATGGTCATCATAATTTGTTGTGTATTCATGATTGTAGTAATGTTTGTGGTTTTACTCTCATTTGTATTTACAATGACCATGTATGGCATTTGGATATGTACTTCGGAATGTGTGTGAAATTGCTTTTGGCGATGTTTAGGATGTCCATTTACGATTTTCTTTGTGTATGGTGATCTTCATTTTATGTGTATTCATGATTCTAGCAATGTTTATGGTTTTACTTGCATTTCTATGATTGTGTATGACATTTGGTCATGTATGTACTTTGGAATGTGTGCAAAATTTTATTTGACAATGCTTAGGATCTCTATGTTTTTATGATATTCTTTGTGTATGGTGATCATAATGTGATGTGTATTCATAATTCTAGCAATCTTTGTGGTTTTACTTGCATTTGTATGGTTGTGTATTTACAATTATTGTGTATTACATTTGGTTATGTATGTACTTTGGAATGCGTGCAAAATTTCATTTGGAAATGTTTAGGATCTCCATGTTTTTGCATCTTATACATTTACAATCGTTTTAGGGTGCCATTGATATGTGATGTTTGTTTGCTTGTATTTTGAGTTTGATATGGATACTATTTACAATGATATTGTATGACATGTACTTTCAAGCGTGCCTGAATTTCTTTTGTCAATGTTTAGTTTGTATGTTTATGCATTTACAACATTTTTTTTTGTTTGACATGTAATGTTTGAAAGTTTGACAATTTTTAGGGTTTGTGTATTTACAATTTCTTTGCTTGTAATGATTAAACATTTGATGCTTATTTTCCTGCAATAATCAAAATTTTATGCCTAATGTTCTCATGTTTACAAAATTTGATATGTACTCGTGTATTAATGGAAATTTGATGTGCATTGATGATTGTGTATAATGTTTATTATTTGGTTTTCCTTTACATTTATGTAATTAGAATGAATGTGGCTAAAATATTGTATGCGATTTAAAATAAAATGTGGGGTTTGGGGAGTGATGAGTGTAGTGTAACTATAGGCTAGAAGTGAGGGCGGGGGAGGCCAGATGAGCTCTCACCTTCACGTGGTTGCCCTTGTTAGTAGAGAATTTATGATTCTCGAAGCCAAGAGAAGCTCCTTATATAAATACACATATATAGTGGGGAATGATAAATTTTGATGCTTAATGTTTTTATGTTTATGGGTAATATTATGTATTTGTATAATTATTTGATTGCATTTGTATAATTGTATTTATGTTAATATTTATATAATCACATATATTTATTTGTATTTCATTTATAAATTGATATTTAATAAAATTATTTAGATCCATATTTATGTTAATATTTATATACTCACATATATTTAATTGTATTTCATTTATAAATTAATATTTAATAAAATTATTTAGATCCATAAATTACTCATTATTTTATTATTATTAAATTAAACCAATATATTTCCTAGTACATGGATATTTTTTGTTTAATTGATTTCGCTACTTATTTTATTATTATTAAATTAATTAAATTAAACAAAAGTCATGCTTCCAAAGTAAGTGGAAAATACTTAGTGAAAGATTAAACATTTCACTTTCAATTATAGACATCGATGTGTCTTTCTATGTGTGCATACCACAACTTAGATGCTCATTAAGGCATTGTTTCATGTTATGTTTTTTTATAAGTACAAGAAACAATAATGAAAATTGACAAAAAGTACTCAAAGAGATTGGGGAATACACGTATTTCATTTATAAATTAATATTTAATAAGCTTACTCATATTAAATTTAATATTAATAAATATTTATTATTTCAAATTTTAAAATTTTAATTCATTTATATTTATAAGAGGCTGGATAAACGTGGTTGGAGTTCTCAAACATGTAGTTATACAGTGGCGTTGGGTTATGCAAAGCTGTTGGAACAACCTCACGTCCCGCGTAACCTTACGATTTGGAAGGGGCTATGGTGCCATAAGACCATTATCATAGAAACATCTTTATTTAAATCCCATTAAGCAACATTTAAAAGATTGCATGTTCTTGATATATAACTTTATTTTATAAAATCACAAAATGCTTTTGCATGTTTAATTTCTTATAAAAGTGGATGGTGGATTGATCGTAAAAACTAACATATTGATGAATCATAACCTTAATAATATTCATTCACCTTAACCTTAGTTAATAGAACTGTAATAAAAGGGGAAAAATGCGAAAAGAATCAATAACCTTAGATAATAAAACTATGTTGACAAAAAAAATGCAAAGTTACTCACCCCCACCCCCACTAAGCAGTGTGAGGTTAATACAAGCAAAATAGTGACTAAAAATTTACCCCTCTATTTCCCTTATAGAGTGTTAGTACAAATACACTCTAAGCTTCGAACATATTTTGGAAGCTTATATAGGGGATCTGACTAAATAGGATTGAATATTTTGTCATAGTATCTAACCAACTCATTAGGAAGTTGTTGGATTTACTTAATTTTTGGTGCCACAAGATGCTTAACATCTTTGTTTTCAAAAAATGATAGGGAGTACTACTGATTTCATCCTTTTATTCTATTATCATTTTATGTAAAGTTCATGAAATAGGTTAATCATTTTTTCTTAGTGCACCCACAAACTATGTCACTTTCTTTATTTGCAGGATGCCCGTGTTTAACCACAAATAAACCAATGCCTCTTTGGACACTGATCTCCCTCATATATAAGGAGGTGCCTAGCATTAACATGTGTCATAATTGTTGTTATTAGTAGTTTCGATGACATGGTTGGTGGTGAATTTGGAATCAACTAACCCGAAATCATGAATGGTATCATTGAACTAATGTAGTTTATTCTTTCACTAGGTGCCTTTTGACAGTTTGTTATTTTTCTACTACTTATTTCTAATAACCTCGGTCTTTATAATTGACAACATTGTTCTTTTGCATTATGTCTCTTCATTGAACCCCTCTGTCAAATGTTTTTAAACTTTTCCAATGATTAAATTTAGTGAGGGGTGTCTACCATGGGATCTTCAACTTATGTAAGAAAGTTAGTCTCTCCTCCTTCACGTATAGCATTGATCCAAGTTCCTTCCATCTCTAACCTTTAGATCCAAGTTCTATTAGTAAATGTATAATCTTCATTTTGTTGACTCCAAACTAAGGCTAGACAAAATTAATTATGCAAGTGGCATTGAAGGATTTCATCAATATGAAGACATGGTCATGTTGGATTTAATGTTCTACGTATTGCAGGTCTCCACTCATTGACTTCAACAATTTTTATATTTTTTGAACATATGTAAGCTCCCAAGTCTGCCTCCATCATATTCATATCTCCTCTAGGTTAGGAAATTTTGTAGTTCCTACCTCTTCCACATCCAATCGTTCATCATCTCTCGACTCGAATAGGTTTGATACTATGTTGACCCATTACTGCATTGAAATTCCTTCTCTTGAGATTGACGAGGGTCCACATAGTCAAACATCTCAGATCCTATTTTTATTTTTCCTTGCTCAATTTTATACAATTCAATCAAGGGTTTGTATCATGCTTTTCTTCTTTTAGTTATTTTCTTAAAATATTTTTCGGATGTATACTCTCTTTGCCCCTTGATAACTTGTTTATTTCCTCTTCTTGGAACGATTTAACTTTCTCACAACCTCCTTGTTTAGCCTAGCCAACTATGGTTTTTCTTCTTCTTAGAGGCATCTCATGAGTGGCTACACTCCCATTATCAATCCTGAACTTACTCTTGGTCAATGGTGGTAATCATTACAATGATGTCCATTTCCTTAAGAAATGCTCTAAATTCTCTTGTTTTTTTTCTTTCAACTAGTGTGGATGGAAATTCTTAGAGGAGTTCATGCTTTAACATAGTGTCCAACTCCCTTGTTGATAAGAAATTTATATAATAGATTTTCAATGCAATGAAGAGGAATTTGTTGTGTAAGTCTTTGTAGAAACTCCCTAAATTTACATCATCCAAATATATGTGTGTTCTTCAATTTATTGTTGCCCACAAAAATCTCAACAATTTTTCAACTGATTTGCAGACCTAAGTACAAGAAAATTTCCATCATCACGCCTTACCTAGTGCAAAGTTCATTGGATTTGTCCTAGCATTTATTTATTTCGGAATTGATTATATAAATCTATCATGACTTTTTGGAAATAAATCGCGCGTGTCATACCACTAATTGCAGAAGTTCGTTTTGATTTCTCTAATTTTCTCTCTATGAGCGCCTTCATCAGCTCACTCAACTAATGTCATCTTATCAGCATATGTGGTGCGCCTTCTAGTACCAAGTATTATTTACATTGTGTATTGCCAGTGATTGATTTCTTTATTAGGAATAGGGGATCATTCGTTTTAGGTGAGATATCGTTGGTGCCTCTCTAGTGTAAAAATATGATATAACATTTACCATAAACCATTTCTCAATAGTGATGTTTATTTTGATACTTATAGTGTGTCAACTCATATGAGCATCTGATGTTTACATACAGGGATTCATCATTAATGAGTCATATTTAAGTAGAGGGAAGAGAGATGGTGGCATCATAGTTTCCCTATTTCCATTACCTGGGTTATTGGGACGGCGACCTCCATCTGTTGGACGCTCTCTAATACAAGACATTGGTCTATTTTTTAGCCTAGTAAACTAGATTCTTCCAACAACTCAACAAGTCTCTCTATTTGGGAATACTTAAGATCTCACAAAATAGCTAATATTCTCCCCATTTAAGAATAATTAAAATGTCACGAAGTAGCTAATGTTCTCTCATTTGAAAATAATTAAAATCTCACAACATAGCTAATGTAATAGATAAACTTTAAAATTTTAGCTAATATTCTCCCATTTAAAAATTATTAAAATCTCACAAAATAGCTAATGTAATAGATAAACTTTAAAAAATTTCTTTTTAAAAATGAAAACTAAAATTTTGATTACAACAAATTTGATACTATGTTTTCTAAATAATCTTTTTGAAATTGGATTATGACTAAATTAAAAAAATAATCCTTTTGAAATTCGATTATAACTCAATTAAAAAAAAAAAAAATCCTTTTAAAATTCGATTATGACTAAATTTTAAATTGAACAACATAACAAATATATATATATAAGATACATATTGTTTGATAACTAAATTTTAAATTGAACAGCATAACAAATATATATATATATAAGATACACATTGTTTGATAGTGTACAATGTTCTTCCCCAAATAATAATAACCTTCTCATAAAGATACAAGGTACTGACATAAACATTGTGCTTTTTTTGGCACAATAATTTAATGTGAAGGATACAAAGGACTCACATTATGCTTTTGTTTCTGGAGAGCTGGCAGTGAAGAGAAGTGGTAGAGCTTTTTTGCAGAGCTGGCAGTGAAGAGAAGTGGTAGAGCTTTTTTGCAGAGCTGGCAGTGAAGAAAAGCAAAAGCATGACCGTTGAATCCAACCAGCACTATTTATTTCCAATCCGTGTCTAAATCTCGGCCTCCTCCTCCTCCCATGGCTACCTGCGCGGCGCTGTATGAGTCTGAGTCTTGTCTTGGAGCTGCTCCATGTTTGAATGAGTGTCTGGTCTGGTATGAGTTTTGTCTTGCCTGGTCTGGTATGGTATGAGTTGTCTGGTCTGGTCTGAGTTTTGTTTGTTTGTTTGAGTGTGGTCTGGAATGTGTTGTTGTGTTGGGGCGGTACTGGGAGGTGAAGGTAAACCTCACATGAATTCAATTCAATTTTTAAGCAACAGGAGCGAAAGGAAAGGATTCAATCCCAGGAGATATCCACCCACACCCTTCTCAATCCTATCCTGGCAGGCAAATTTCTGCACATGTAAGATCTCTTTTCATTGATTCTCAATCCTGGCAGGCAAATTAATGTGTGTACATGTAAGATCTCTTTTCTTTTCATTGATGGCAGGCAAGGCAGGGCAGGGCAAATTTTTGTCCATGTAAAACCTGTTTTCATTGGGTTTCTTTTTTTCAGCCTTGATGACTTGACATTGTTGATTTGGGATCGGCCCTGTTAACTTAACTGGGCAGTGCGACATAATTATGAATCATAACCTTATTCGCTGTGGTTGTGATTGCAGGGCAGTGCGGCATAATTATGAATCATAACCTTATTCAGGTCAGGTCTCTGTGGTTGTGGTTGTTGCATATATGCAGTTCCAGGTCTCTCTCTGTGGCGGCTCCCAACGTCCCTGAAACGCATGTCGCAATTCCAACGGCAGGCAGGGGTCATTCTTAACAACACAATGCCTGCTCTGCTCAATTCAACAATCTGTGGCTCACGTCATGGACGGAAATTGGTTTGAAGTTTTCATAACCAAAAAAAGGAGGTCTGATAAACAGGGCCATGGAACTTGGCTTGCGCTGCGAGGTCTGATAAACGGTGCTCCAGTTGTAACTTGTCTCTTAGAATTGAGTTTGGGAGGATTAAATAATTGTGTCGTGCGTGCATGACTTATGTTGTTGGGAGCTCAACTGAATACATTTCTTTCTTTCACATTTGACGCAGAGAGTTGCTAAAATGATATTATGTAGGATTATTTCTCTCAGGACAGTCACAGTATAAAAATAGTGGTAAATTCGTCCAATCTTTTCATTCTAAATTTAAATTTTCTGTAGATGTTGTTGTTGGATTCCAAATTATGCACTGTTTTGTTTTGATGATACCTGTTAAGGTTTTTCTCACACAGGAATTGAATTGGGTTTTGTTAAGTTTTTTCTCGCACAGGAATTAAATTGGGTTTTGTTAAGGTTTTTCTCACACAGGAATTGAATTGGGTTTTGATTTATAGATTTTGCAGATAAGTTGAATGAGGATGTGCTGCTTCAATAGCCTTGCCTTTCAATATGTTTCACACATTCAAACAGCGCACTTATTGACGAGATTCCACAGCAGAGCAATGGAAGTTGGTATTTTCTTTGTTTTTCTAGGATTGAGTATGAGGGTAATTGCTTGGTGTGTTCGGCTGGCGGCAATGGAAGGTGGATGACCTGGTCATATGGAGAACATATGGAGTCCATGCCTGTTGATTTAATGATTAGGCAGAACAAGATGGATAACATATGGATGACGCAGAGAGTTGCATGGTTCTCTCCCTCCTTAAAGGTGGACTGGACAGGACAGTCACAGTGGTAAGATTCGTCCAATCTGTAGATGTTGTTGTTGTTGGATTCTTCCGAATTATGCACTGTTTTGTTTTTTCTCACAAAGGAATTGGGTTTTGAAAGTTTTTTCTCACAAAGGAATTGGGTTTTGATTTAATGATTTAGGCAGAGCAGTTGATGAATAGCGTTATGTTTGACAAAGGACGCACTTATGTTTGAAACAACGAACATATCCACGGGGCCGAGTGTGTTATGAAGGGTTTTCTGGTTTGTTTTTCCAGGATTGAGTACGAGGGTTTTTGGGTATGTTCGGGTGGGATTGGGTATGAGGGTTTTTAATTCTGGTGACTTAATGAATGAGAAACTAATGGAATTTATGATGAGGGATGAATATCCTTCTCCCTTTCCTTTTCAAGTGGCTGAGAAGCTAATGGAACCCTTTCCTTTTCAAGTGATGAACAGGCAGAGTGTTATGAAGGGATGACCTGGAAGGACGGTTTCTCCCTGAGCGGCAATAGAAGGACGGTTACATGGAGAAGATGAGCCTGTATTCCCATCCCAACTTTACAAAAATATATACATGCCCTACCTGTGCCCCGACCCCGTTCGCGAAACAATTTCCGGACAAAGGAAAACGCATGTCAGCGAGCGAGGCACAGCTTCAGCTTCATGGGAATCACAAATCAAAATCTCTGACCTTCCCAGCCGTAGTGTACATGGGATATAACCTGGTGAACTTTATCAATTTTATTAGATGGTTGTAGATTCATTTTCAGCTGTGTGAGGGGCTTATGTTTTTTTTTTCATCTTGTTATGCATTAAAAATTGGATAACCCAGTGTATTTCATCAATTTTATTTGATGGTTGTAGATTCATTTTCAGCTGTGTGACGGGCTTATGTTTTTTTAATATTTTTCATCTTGTTATGCATTAAAAATTGGATAACCCAGTGAACTTTATCAATTTTATTCGATGGCTGTAGATTCATTTTTCAGCTGTGTGACGGGCTCTCCACAGGAATGGATGCAGCGAGCAGCCAACTTATTGATTGGCTTTAGGATATACAGGTGCTTACTACTTTTCTTTTCTTTTTTCTGGAAAGTTTTCATTAGATAAATCATAAATAAATATTAAATCTAGAAAAAGAAAATGAAAAAGGATGTAGTTCTGTAAGGTAAGAATAGATAATGCATTTTCTTATTGTCACTAAATTGTAAGAGATATTATTTTTGCAGAGAATGGCTGGAATATAGGTGCATGGCCAAAGCATTTACATGACAGAAGAGGCTCAATGATTATGACATTGATCACTTTCAAAAGAAATTAATATTTATTTATTCATTGTATAATTACTCTTGAAAATCTCATAATAATAATAAAAATATTTTTTTGTTTGAAGGGGCGAAAAAGCCTCTTCCCAATGCCCTTGAGAATGAACTATGGTTCTTCTCAAGAGCTTGTGCATCCTCTTTTCTTTTCCATTCTTAGTTTTTTCTTTTCCTCTTTCTTTATATTTAAAAGTAGTTAGCATCTTAGATTTTCAAGTTAATATCTTTAAATGATACATCAATCTAGATTATGAAATATACTTGAATTTTGAAATCCTAATTCAATTTCTCAATTGTTAGCATGTATGCTCTACACATTTCAAATTTTTAAATGCATTAAAACAACTCTTGTTTGTGTATTCATGTTATTTTATTTTAATGTAGTGTTTTATGATTGATGGCATTTTTGTATTCTTGTTTGTGATTGTGTATAGTGACGCTTGTTTTTTGAGTTTGATTTAATGCTTGTCTTTACAATGAATATGTATGTCTTCTTGTTGATATGTATTATGAAGTGTGAAACTTGTGTGTGTCCTTTATAGCATTGACTATTTACAATATGTGTTATGTTATGATTAAATTCAATGTGTGATATTTGTATATTTGCATTATTTTATGCATGATCATGATCAAAATTTGGTGGGTGATATTTGTATGATCAAAATTTGATGGGTGATATTTTTTTTTTGGAAAGTTTTCATTACATAAATCATAAATAAATATTAAATCTAGAAAAAGAAAATGAAAAAGGATGCAGTTGTGTATTCTTGATTGTAGCAATGTTTGTGGTTCTACTTTCATTTGTATGGTTGTGTATTGATGGGTGATATTTGTATGCTTTCCTATTTACAATATTCTTTGTGTATGGTCATCATAATTTGTTGTGTATTCATGATTGTAGTAATGTTTGTGGTTTTACTCTCATTTGTATTTACAATGACCATGTATGGCATTTGGATATGTACTTCGGAATGTGTGTGAAATTGCTTTTGGCGATGCTTAGGATGTCCATTTACGATTTTCTTTGTGTATGGTGATCTTCATTTTATGTGTATTCATGATTCTAGCAATGTTTATGGTTTTACTTGCATTTCTATGATTGTGTATGACATTTGGTCATGTATGTACTTTGGAATGTGTGCAAAATTTTATTTGACAATGCTTAGGATCTCTATGTTTTTATGATATTCTTTGTGTATGGTGATCATAATGTGATGTGTATTCATAATTCTAGCAATCTTTGTGGTTTTACTTGCATTTGTATGGTTGTGTATTTACAATTATTGTGTATTACATTTGGTTATGTATGTACTTTGGAATGCGTGCAAAATTTCATTTGGAAATGTTTAGGATCTCCATGTTTTTGCATCTTATACATTTACAATCGTTTTAGGGTGCCATTGATATGTGATGTTTGTTTGCTTGTATTTTGAGTTTGATATGGATACTATTTACAATGATATTGTATGACATGTACTTTCAAGCGTGCCTGAATTTCTTTTGTCAATGTTTAGTTTGTATATTTATGCATTTACAACATTTTTTTTTGTTTGACATGTAATGTTTGAAAGTTTGACAATTTTTAGGGTTTGTGTATTTACAATTTCTTTGCTTGTAATGATTAAACATTTGATGCTTATTTTCCTGCAATAATCAAAATTTTATGCCTAATGTTCTCATGTTTACAAAATTTGATATGTACTCATGTATTAATGGAAATTTGATGTGCATTGATGATTGTGTATAATGTTTATTATTTGGTTTTCCTTTACATTTATGTAATTAGAATGAATGTGGCTAAAATATTGTATGCGATTTAAAATAAAATGTGGGGTTTGGGGAGTGATGAGTGTAGTGTAACTATAGGCTAGAAGTGAGGGCGGGGGAGGCCAGATGAGCTCTCACCTTCACGTGGTTGCCCTTGTTAGTAGAGAATTTATGATTCTCGAAGCCAAGAGAATCTCCTTATATAAATACACATATACAATCATTAGAGCCCAATTTTTTAATCATTCCCCCACTATATATATATATATATATATATATATATATATATATATATATATAGTGGGGAATGATAAATTTTGATGCTTAATGTTTTTATGTTTGTGTGTAATATTATGTATTTGTATAATTATTTGATTGCATTTGTATAATTGTATTTATGTTAATATTTATATAATCACATATATTTATTTGTATTTCATTTATAAATTGATATTTAATAAAATTATTTAGATCCATATTTATGTTTATATTTATATACTCACATATATTTAATTGTATTTCATTTATAAATTAATATTTAATAAAATTATTTAGATCCATAAATTACTCATTATTTTATTATTGTTAAATTAAACCAATATATTTCCTAGTACATGGATATTTTTTGTTTAATTGATTTCGCTACTTATTTTATTATTATTAAATTAATTAAATTAAACAAAAGTCATGCTTCCAAAGTAAGTGGAAAATACTTAGAGAAAGATTAAACATTTCACTTTCAATTATAAACATCGATGTGTCTTTCTATGTGTGCATACCACAACTTAGATGCTCATTAAGGCATTGTTTCATGTTATGTTTTTTTATAAGTACAAGAAACAATAATGAAAATTGACAAAAAGTACTCAAAGAGATTGGGGAATACATGTATTTCATTTATAAATTAATATTTAATAAGCTTACTCATATTAAATTTAATATTAATAAATATTTATTATTTCAAATTTCAAATTTTTAATTCATTTATATTTAAAAATATATATATTTTTTTGTTAAAATTAAAATTTATTCGATTATGTTTGTATAATATTTAAAACTTTACATTATTATAAAATATATAAAATATGTCTTATATTTTGAGATGCAACACTCAGAATATCCACAGTTTTTATTTGTAGGCGACATTTCGAGTCTAAATCAAGACTCATGAGTCCTGATGATGAGTTTTGATTTAGACTCGAAACGTCGACTAAAAATGAACACTGTGGATATTTCAAGTGTTGCATCTCAAAATCTACACCACAGAAACCTCCAATCTATCATATGTCCTATACGTTTTGGTCATAATATAACTATGTCTTAAATTTAATCTATATAATCATAAATTTTTGTTATTTATATAAAAATTTAATAATATATAAATATCTATTATATATTTGTTAAAAATGATATTTTATAACATATATATAACACAACCCAGTATGAGGGGATGTCTAAGTTTGTCCATCCATCCATTCTCTTTTAAAATAAAAATAAAAAAATCCATCGAAGAGGCTCATTTTACAACCCAATATGAAGGGGAATGTGTAAGTTTGTATGTCCATCCGTTCCCTTTTAAAATTAAAAATAAAAAATAAAATAAAAAATATTTTAAATAGAAAAATATTGTTGCTTGTGTTTAATAAAAATATTTTAATACCAATTAATATTGACATATACTTAAAAATATATTAATAAGAAGAAGAAGAAATTCCTGATAAAATGTCTCAATCTGTTTATGAAAATTATGTATATATCATGAAAAAAATAAGTTTTATGGTTTAAGAGTTTATTTGGTCCCATATATACTCTATTTAGCATTCAATGCGTGAAGAAATTTGATCCCTCTCAGCTCATGCTAAATTTGTAATTAAGGTGGATATATGTTGGTTGTTAAAACACCTTTGCTATAGAGAGACCATGGGTTTAATTCTCTCGGCAATCTCAGGATCAAGCTCCATGATTGAGCCAACATAAAGTGATTCCTTCAAGTGGATATTCTTGGTACAAATATTTCATGGACATAGCGACCATTAATCTATGAGGTTCACAGTACACACACACACACACACACACATATATTAAAATTAATATTCATACAAAATATTTATTTTATAAAAAATCTTTGAATTTCAACTATATAAATTATTGTGCCGAGAGGCACTCTCCAGTAATGTTAGAGGTGTTGGAACGTCTTGATTAATTTTTTAACTCTCAAAATAAAATAAAAATTGAATTATAATTAATAATTAAACTAGTTGAGATCTATCTTAACTCTAGATCTAGAGGGCATTGAGACAGATCAAATCTCTTTAGATGCAAACCTCTTTTAGAGTGAAAATAGATTTGATCCATTTTGATGCTTAGTAGATCCAAAGTTAATATGGACCTAGACTCATGTTTACGAATAATATAACAAAACTCATTGTTTCACATTTCCATATATTTTTATATGTTTATATGAATATTAAATATGATATCTTATATTATTTATGTGTATTTTTCTTATATTTACATATAAATTTAATTAAAATAATTTGTCGGTCAAAAAGCTTCTATTATACCACGCAAATATTACAACATGGTTGTCCAAATTTCACTATTATTTCAGCCTCACTCCTATTAGATTTGTTAGCCAGAAGAGAAACACAAAAACTCATTATAAATTGCTAAAACCTATAAAGGAGAACAAAAACAAAAAGAATAAAAGTAACAACAGCTAAAAGTTAGGAAAAAATCAACGTTGTTGTTGCGATCGTGCTGCTGCTAAGCCCGTGAGACAGCGCATACCTGGAGCTAGGGCTCCCTCTTGCAACCATGGAGGATCTGGGTTCACCCCAGGCTCCTCCTCCCCCTCCTCCTCCATCCTCTGATGAAGCCTTCAGATCGTTGCTGGCCTCGCTGCCAAAAAAGAAGAAAATAGAAGTTGCCAAGTTCGTGAAGAAGCTGGATGACATTCCAGAAATCTCCCTTCCTCCTGAGGGACCGATCCAGGTAGCCTTGTCTCTGGCGGATCGAGCCCTTGTTGGCCAGTTTACTGGCCTTTGGCCCTCTCCAAAAACAACGGAGATCTAGGTCGTCAAAAACTGGGTTCCTTTGATCACGAATAGTGTAACCTCGTATTTCTTGGGGAGAGGCTACTTTCTATTAGAATTCATTTCAAAAGAGGATAAAGATCTGATCTTTAGGAATGGTCCTTACCTCATGGGCCCTCGGGGCTTGTACCTCAACAAGTGGACGCCAGACTTTGATCCAGCAGTGGATGTCTTGATCGCTGTTCCTATGTGGGTTAGATTATCGAATCTCCCAGTGCATTGCTGGAACTGGGAATCTCTGAAGCACATAGGCAATGATCTGGGAAAATTTATTGACCAGGCAAATAATAAGGACCAATATGACTGTGCCCGAATCTATGTCAAGGTCGACTTAGAGGTGGGTCTACCGGAGGCGATAAAAATCAATGTTGGCAGCTGGTCTCATGTGCAAAAGATAGATTACGAGTAGCTTCCTTTCCAGTGTCGTAAATGCCACGAATATAGACACTTTGCTAGGGGTTGTCCGAGCAATGGAGAGGTGGAGAAAGGAAAAGAGGAGGGTTGGAATCAGGTTAAGTGCCCAAAGACTGCTCACAAAACTCCAAAATCTTCTACGGTTCCAAAAGGCAAAGGTCCTCAGCCGACTTCTGATCAACAAAAACCCTCCCCCTAAAGGTCAAGAAAATAAGTTTGGGCCCTTAAGCTCAGATTCAGTAGAGGTCCAGGAGGTCGATATGCAAAAGAAAGCGACCCTAGACAAAGGGACATCCTCAGGCTCGAGGTAAGGCGAAAGCGCCTCAGAAAGATCTAAGGAAAAGCATGCAGAAGCTGAAGCTGAGGAACAAACTTCGGACGAATCTGAGGAGGAAGGAGAAATAGGGGAATCACAAATCTCGGCTAGAAGATCGACAAGAGGTCGAATGCCTGCCCGGGAAAAGAGAGAACAAGAAACGTACAAAGACAAGCTCTAGGGCAGTCAACCAACCCTTGAGAAACTTCCGGCAAGAACTACGAAGATGACAAGAAACCAGACACAGGGCTCCAAGGGAGCTCATCACACCCAAAAAAGTAAGTGATGAAGGTTGTCTCCTAGAATTGCAGAGGAATGGGGAGCAAAGTGAAAGAAGAATCCATAAGAAGCCTATTAAGGATAGAAGCCCCATATATTCTTCTAATCCAGGAGACAAAAATGGAGGACAAATAATTCCTCCAAACAAGTAAGAAGTTTTGGAATAAAGGTGGAGGACAGGTTGTCTCTGCTCAAGGAGCTTCGGGCGAGCTGGGCACTCTATGGGATACAAACAAGTATTTGAGGTTCACTGAGATCCTAAAAACCCACTGACTGTTCTTGAAACTTCAGCATCTTGATACAAAGGAGGTCATTAGCCTCTTCAATGTGTATGTCCTAGTAAACGTAGGGGAGAAGAAGGTATGTTGGGACTCTATTAGAAGTCTGGCAGATTTAGAGAATCTGGAAAATACCATCATTGCTGGCGATTTCAACGTCACCTTGCTTTCGTCTGAAAAGCGAGGAGGTAGCATTGTTAGGGATCCGACAAGAGAATGGGTGGACGACCTCATGCAGGATAGGGACCTACTCGACATCAAACCCTCAAACGGTAAGTACACTTGGTCAAAAAAAAAGAGTCGGCCCTCGTCATATTGCAGCAAGACTAGATAGATTTCTTGTTCATAGTTATTTTCTTCTTTTAGGATTAGAGGCTAGAATGCATATTCTTCCCTGTAGCGCCTCAGATCATAAGCCGATCAAGCTTGAAATGTTGGCCCAAAAGGATCTTGACCCTATTCCATTTAGATTTAGTCCTACATGGGTCAAGGTTCCAGACTTCATGGATAAAGTCAAGGAAAATTGGAGGATTCCTGTCAAGGGCTCTCCTTTCTTTGTTTGGGAGGAAAAGCTCAGAAGAGTGAAAGCTGCTTTGAAAATTTGGGCCAAAACCCTCCCTAATCCAGCGGTATAAAGAAAGCATGCCCAAATCAGTCTTGAGATCCATCATTTGCAGATGGAAGATGTAGTCATTACAAAAGATGTTTTACACAGGGAGGCAGATTTACAACAGAAGTTTCATAAGGCATGTTTGTCGGAGGAAGAATATTGGAGACAAAAGTCACGCAAGCTCTGGCTTAAAGCGGGAGACATAAATACTTCCTTCTTCCACAAACAAGCCCAAGCGAGAAGAAGCTTCAACTCCATCTCAGAAATCAAGGAAGAATCCATTACTCACAATGACTTCATGAGCATTAAAAAGGGAAATTTCTCTCATTTTAAAAATATTTACAGTGAAGAAGGTGAGTGGGATCAGAATTCTAAATTTCTGGATGTGGTGCCTTCTAAGATAACCCCCAAGATGAATCAGTTCCTGGAGGCAAAGGTCACTAGGGAAGAAATAAAGGCTGCTCTCTTTGCTATGGAGCCCGATAAAACTCTTGGATCAGATGGCTTCACGACTATATTTCTCCAATATTGTTGGAAGATAGTGGAAAAGGATCTGCACAAAATGGTCTTGAAGTCAAAAGCCTGTCAGAAAATTGGGGGCAGCACGAACTCAACCTTTCTTGCCCTCATTTTGAAGGAAAAGGGAGCCAGTTCCTTCAACAGATTCCAACCTATTTATCTATGCAACATTAGCTACAAGCTGATAGCCAAAATATTGAAAGGTATCCTTCCTAATATTATCCCGGAGAATCAAGGTGGTTTTGTGCATGGGAGGCAGATTGTGGACAATTTTATCCTAGTGCAAGAGGCGATTCACTCAAGCCTGAAATGAAAAGAAAAGGGCATGGTTGTCAAACTAGATCTAGCTAATGCATTTGATCATGTTAGACACAACTTCCTCTTTGATGTTTTACGTAAGTTTGGGTTTGGGCTTGAGTTTATCAACTGGATCCGTGCTTGTATCACCGAGCCATGGATCGCCCCTCTAGTGAATGGGCGAGTTGCAGACTTCTTCAAAGCTACAAGAGGGCTTCGGCATGGGTGTCCTATTTCTCCCCTTCTTTTTGTACTCCAAGCCTCTATTCTAAGTTTCTATTTGGACAAGAAGCAACTTGATCAGGAGATACTGGGCCTTAACATTGCCAGAGGAGTTAAAACTATAAATCATGCTTTGTTTGCCGACGATTCTCTAATGTTGGGCGCTGCTACTGTGCTTTCTGCTACAAAGTTCAAAGAAGTGTTGGATGATCACTGTGAGGCCACGGGTAGCATTCTAAATAAGGGGAAGTGCCATTTTTATTGCTGGAACATTTCCATCAGCGCTCTCAGTGCCATTTCCAAATGTCTGGGCTTTGCTAGCTGTTCGAATTGGGCTTCGTTCAAGTATTTGGGCCTCCCAATATTCCAAAAATATGCCTTCAACGGAGATTGGCTCCCTTTGCTTGATAAATTCAAACTCAAGATTCAAGCTTGGGGTTTCTCTTGGCTAAATCTTGCTGGTAAATCCGTGCTGATCAAGGTTGTCCTCAGCAGTCTTCCTATCTTTCAATTCTCAGTTCTGCTTGCTCCAATCTGCATACTCAGGAAGATGGAGGAGCTCATCCACAATTTTTTTTTGGAAAGGTGGAAAATAGAATGAAAGGAGAATTCCTCTTGTCAGTTGGGATAAAGTCACCAAGCCTCTTATGGAAGGTGGACTGAACTTCAAAAATCTTCACTCTCAAAACAATGCCATGGGAGCTAAAATCGTTTGGAGACTTTTGGCATCCAAGCCCGGTTGGGCGCAGAGAGCTTTGTGGAGGAAATACCTCTACGGGCGAAGGAAATGTTGTCTCGACGATCCTCTTTCAAAATCTAGTTCGCATTTGCTCAAACTCTGTGCTCAGGCCATCCCACTGATCCACCTCCACGCCTACTGGATCCCGGGCAATGGTAAATTAATTAGTTTTTGGGATGAATGTATTATGAACAACCCTCCACTTGCCGACAATTGTTCTCTGCATTCGCTACGTGCTTGGATGGCCAACACTGGATTTAACACCCTACGGGACATCTCTTGCTGGGACAACTGTCATTGGGCTGGTTGGAAGAAGCTTCAGGTGCCGACGGACCTAAAGCCTGCCTGCGATGCTCTGTTCGCTCTCCTTAACAGTATGGCACCGATCCACCGCAAGGAGAGTCTGGATAAACGTGGTCGGAGTTCTCAAACATGTAGTTATACGGTGGCGTTGGGTTATGCAAAGCCGTTGGAACAACCTCACGTCCCGCGTAACCCTACGATTTGGAAGGGGCTATGGTGCCATAAGACCATTATCATAGAAACATCTTTATTTAAATCCCATTAAGCAACATTTAAAAGATTGCATGTTCTTGATATATAACTTTATTTTATAAAATCACAAAATGCTTTTGCATGTTTAATTTCTTATAAAAGTGGATGGTGGATTGATCGTAAAAACTAACATATTGATGAATCATAACCTTAATAAGATTCATTCACCTTAACCTTAGTTAATAGAACTGTAATAAAAAGGGGGAAAAAATGCAAAAAAGAATCAATAACCTTAGATAATAAAACTATGTTGACAAAAAAAATGCAAAGTTACTCACCCCCCACCCCCCCACTAAGCGAGTGTGAGGTTAATACAAGTAAAATAGTGACTAAAAAATTTACCCCCTCTATTTCCCTTATAAAGTGTTAGTACAAATACACTCTAAGCTTCCAACATATTTTGGAAGCTTATATAGGGATCCGACTAAATAGGATTGAATATTTTGTCATAGTATCTAACCAACTCATTAGGAAGTTGTTGGATTTACTTAATTTTTGGTGCCACAAGATGCTTAACATCTTTGTTTTCAAAAAATGATAGGGAGTACTACTGATTTCATCCTTTTATTCTATTATCATTTTATGTAAAGTTCATGAAATAGGTTAATCATTTTTTCTTAGTGCACCCACAAACTATGTCACTTTCTTTATTTGCGGGATGCCCGTGTTTAACCACAAATAAACCAATGCCTCTTTGGACACTGATCTCCCTCTTATATAAGGAGGTGCCTAGCATTAACATGTGTCATAATTGTTGTTATTAGTAGTTTCGATGACATGGTTGGTGGTGAATTTGGAATCAACTAACCCGAAATCATGAATGGTATCATTGAACTAATGTAGTTTATTCTTTCACTAGGTGCCTTTTGACACTTTGTTATTTTTTCTACTACTTATTTCTAATAACCTCGGTCTTTATAATTGACAACATCGTTCTTTTGCATTATGTCTCTTCATTGAACCCCTCTCGTCAAATGTTTTTTAAACTTTTCCAATGATTAAATTTAGTGAGGGGTGTCTACCATGGGATCTTCAACTTATGTAAGAAAGTTAGTCTCTCCTCCTTCACGTATAGCATTGATCCAAGTTCCTTCCATCTCTAACCTTTAGATCCAAGTTCTATTAGTAAATGTATAATCTTCATTTTGTTGACTCCAAACTAAGGCTAGACAAAATTAATTATGCAAGTGGCATTGAAGGATTTCATCAATATGAAGACATGGTCATGTTGGATTTAATGTTCTACGTATTGCAAGTCTCCACTCATTGACTTCAACAATTTTTATATTTTTTTGAACATATGTAAGCTCCCAAGTCTCGCCTCCATCATATTCATATCTCCTCTAGGTTAGGAAATTTTGTAGTTCCTACCTCTTCCACATCCAATCGTTCATCATCTCTCGACTCGAATAGGTTTGATACTATGTTGACCCATTACCGCATTGAAATTCCTTCTCTTGAGATTGACGAGGGTCCACATAGTCAAACATCTCGCATCCTATTTTTTATTTTTCCTTGCTCAATTTTATACAATTCAATCAAGGGTTTGTATCATGCTTTTCTTCTTTTAGTTATTTTCTTAAAATATTTTTTCGGATGTATACTCTCTTTGCCCCTTGATAACTTGTTTATTTCCTCTTCTTGGAACGATTTAACTTTCTCACAACCTCCTTGTTTAGCCTAGCCAACTATGGTTTTTTCTTCTTCTTAGAGGCATCTCATGAGTGGCTACACTCCCATTATCAATCCCGAACTTACTCTTGGTCGGTGGTGGTAATCATTACAATGATGTCCATTTCCTTAAGAAATGCTCTAAATTCTCTTGTCTTTTTCTTTCAACTAGTGTGGATCGAAATTCTTAGAGGAGTTCATGCTTTAACATAGTGTCCAACTCCCTTGTTGATAATAAATTTATATAATAGATTTTCAATGCAATGAAGAGGAATTTGTTGTGTAAGTCTTTGTAGAAACTCCCTAAATTTACATCATCCAAATATATGTGTGTTCTTCAATTTATTGTTGCCCACAAAAATCTCAACAATTTTTCAACCGATTTGCAGAAATTGATATTTGACCTCCATTGATTGGTTTGAAAAGAAAATTTCCATTCATATTTGACCTCCATTGATTAGTTTGAAAAGAAAATTTCCATTCATATTTGACCTCCATTGATTAGTTTCAAAAGCAAATTTCCATGTTTAATCCTATTGTTCATGAGCAAGTACATCCACATGATTTATTTATTTATTTCAGAATTGATTATATAAATCTCTCATGACTTATATAAATCTCTCATGACTTTTTGGAAATAAATCACGCCTTACCTAGTGCAAAGTTCATTGGATTTGTAGCATTTATTTATTTATTTATTTCGGAATTGATTATATAAATCTATCATGACTTTTTGGAAATAAATCATGTCTTACCTAGTGCAAAGTTCATTGGATTTCTCCTAGCATAATTCTCTAGGCCACTAATCTCCTCACTCAACTAATCTCCTTCTCACTCAACATATGTGGGTGCATTCAATTTTAGAGTAGTATTATTTGCACAATGTTGTAATGTAAGTGATTACATAGTAAATATGGTTATAAATGATGTAGTTTGCAAACCATATATTATAATGTTATAGGTACCAAAAGAAATGTAATTATAGAACCAACAACAAGTAGTATTTTATTATATGATCAATCAACCAACAAATAATAGCCTTTACATGTGGGATTCATGTCTATTGATATATTTAAATAGAAGAAGGTAGATAATGATTTCCCTAACTACATTGGTTAATAGACCGACCTCCATCCTTTATTGGACATTCTCTAATACAAGACATTGGTCTATTTTTTTAGCCTAGTCAACTAGATTCTTCCAACAACTCAACAAGTCTCTCTATTTGGGAATACTTAAGATCTCACAAAATAGCTAATATTCTCCCCCATTTAAGAATAATTAAAATTTCACAAAGTAGCTAATGTTCTCTCATTTGAAAATAATTAAAATCTCACAACATAACTAATGTAATAGATAAACTTTAAAAAAATTTCTTTTTTAAAAATAAAAAACTAAAATTTTGATTACAACAAATTTGATACTATGTTTTCTAAATAATCTTTTTGAAATTGGATTATGACTAAATTAAAAAAAATAATCCTTTTGAAATTCGATTATAACTAAATTAAAAAGAAAAAATAATCCTTTTAAAATTCGATTATGACTAAATTTTAAATTGAACAACATAACAAATATATATATAAGATACATATTGTTTGATAACTAAATTTTAAATTGAATAGCATAACAAATATATATATATGTATATATAAGATACACATTGTTTGATAGTGTACAATGTTCTTCCCCAAATAATAATAACCTTCTCATAAAGATATAAACATTGTGCTTTTTTGGCACAATAATTTAATGTGAAGGATACAAAGGACTCACATTATGCTTTTCTTTCTGGAGAGCTGGCAGTGAAGAGAAGTGGTAGAGCTTTTTTGCAGAGCTGGCAGTGAAGAAAAGCAAAAGCATGACCGTTGAATCCAACCAGCAATATTTATTTCCAATCCGTGTCTAAATCTCGGCCTCCTCCTCCTCCCATGGCTACCTGCGCGGCGCTGTATGAGTCTGAGTCTTGTCTTGGAGCTGCTCCATGTTTGAATGAGTGTCTGGTCTGGTATGAGTTTTGTCTTGCCAGGTCTGGTATGGTATGAGTTGTCTGGTCTGGTCTGGTCTGAGTTTTGTTTGTTTGTTTGAGTGTGGTCTGGAATGTGTTGTTGTGTTGGGGCGGTACTGGGAGGTGAAGGTAAACCTCACATGAATTCAATTCAATTTTTAAGCAACAGGAGCGAAAGGAAAGGATTCAATCCCAGGAGATATCCACCCACACCCTTCTCAATCCTATCCTGGCAGGCAAATTTCTGCACATGTAAGATCTCTTTTCATTGATTCTCAATCCTGGCAGGCAAATTAATTTGTGTACATGTAAGATCTCTTTTCTTTTCATTGATGGCAGGCAAGGCAGGGCAGGGCAAATTTTTTGTCCATGTAAAACCTGTTTTCATTGGGTTTCTTTTTTTTTAAGCCTTGATGACTTGACATTGTTGATTTGGGATCGGCCCTGTTAACTTAACTGGGCAGTGCGACATAATTATGAATCATAACCTTATTCGCTGTGGTTGTGATTGCAGGGCAGTGCGGCATAAATATGAATCATAACCTTATTCAGGTCTCTGTGGTTGTGGTTGTTGCATATATGCAGTTGCAGGTCTCTCTCTGTGGCGGCTCCCAACGTCCCTGAAACGCATTTCGCAATTCCAATGGCAGGCAGGGGTCATTCTTAACAACACAATGCCTGCTCTGCTCAATTCAACAATCTGTGGCTCACGTCATGGACGGAAATTGGTTTGAAGTTTTCATAACCAAAAAAAGGAGGTGTGATAAACAGGGCCATGGAACTTGGCTTGCGCTGCGAGGTCTGATAAACGGTGCTCCAGTTGTAACTTGTCTCTTAGAATTGAGTTTGGGAGGATTAAATAATTGTGTCGTGCGTGCATGACTTATGTTGTTGGGAGCTCAACTGAATACATTTCTTTCTTTCACATTTGACGCAGAGAGTTGCTAAAATGATATTATGTAGGATTATTTCTCTCAGGACAGTCACAGTATAAAAATAGTGGTAAATTCGTCCAATCTTTTCATTCTAAATTTAAATTTTCTGTAGATGTTGTTGTTGGATTCCAAATTATGCACTGTTTTGTTTTGATGATACCTGTTAAGGTTTTTCTCACACAGGAATTGAATTGGGTTTTGTTAAGTTTTTTCTCGCACAGGAATTAAATTGGGTTTTGTTAAGGTTTTTCTCACACAGGAATTGAATTGGGTTTTGATTTATAGATTTTGCAGATAAGTTGAATGAGGATGTGCTGCTTCAATAGCCTTGCCTTTCAATATGTTTCACACATTCAAACAGCGCACTTATTGACGAGATTCCACAGCAGAGCAATGGAAGTTGGTATTTTCTTTGTTTTTCTAGGATTGAGTATGAGGGTAATTGCTTGGTGTGTTCGGCTGGCGGCAATGGAAGGTGGATGACCTGGTCATATGGAGAACATATGGAGTCCATGCCTGTTGATTTAATGATTAGGCAGAACAAGATGGATAACATATGGATGACGCAGAGAGTTGCATGGTTCTCTCCCTCCTTAAAGGTGGACTGGACAGGACAGTCACAGTGGTAAGATTCGTCCAATCTGTAGATGTTGTTGTTGTTGGATTCTTCCGAATTATGCACTGTTTTGAAAGTTTTTTCTCACAAAGGAATTGGGTTTTGAAAGTTTTTTCTCACAAAGGAATTGGGTTTTGATTTAATGATTTAGGCAGAGCAGTTGATGAATAGCGTTATGTTTGACAAAGGACGCACTTATGTTTGAAACAGCGAACATATCCACGGGGCCGAGTGTGTTATGAAGGGTTTTCTGGTTTGTTTTTCCAGGATTGAGTATGAGGGTTTTTGGGTATGTTCGGGTGGGATTGGGTATGAGGGTTTTTAATTCTGGTGACTCAATGAATGAGAAACTAATGGAATTTATGATGAGGGATGAAGATCCTTCTCCCTTTCCTTTTCAAGTGATGATCGGGCTGAGAAGCTAATGGAACCCTTTCCTTTTCAAGTGATGAACAGGCAGAGTGTTATGAAGGGATGACCTGGAAGGACGGTTTCTCCCTGAGTGGCAATAGAAGGACGGTTACATGGAGAAGATGAGCCTGTATTCCCATCCCAACTTTACAAAAATATATACATGCCCTACCTGTGCCCCGACCCCGTTCGCGAAACAATTTCCGGACAAAGGAAAACGCATGTCAGCGAGCGAGGCACAGCTTCAGCTTCATGGGAATCACAAATCAAAATCTCTGACCTTCCCAGCCGTAGTGTACATGGGATATAACCTGGTGAACTTTATCAATTTTATTAGATGGTTGTAGATTCATTTTCAGCTGTGTGAGGGGCTTATGTTTTTTTTTTCATCTTGTTATGCATTAAAAATTGGATAACCCAGTGTATTTCATCAATTTTATTTGATGGTTGTAGATTCATTTTCAGCTGTGTGACGGGCTTATGTTTTTTTTTATATTTTTCATCTTGTTATGCATTAAAAATTGGATAACCCAGTGAACTTTATCAATTTTATTCGATGGCTGTAGATTCATTTTTCAGCTGTGTGACGGGCTCTCCACAGGAATGGATGCAGCGAGCAGCCAACTTATTGATTGGCTTTAGGATATACAGGTGCTTACTACTTTTCTTTTCTTTTTCTGGAAAGTTTTTATTAGATAAATCATAAATAAATATTTCTGGAAAGTTTTTATTAGATAAATCATAAATAAATATTAAATCTAGAAAAAGAAAATGAAAAAGCATGTAGTTCTGTAAGGTAAGAATAGATAATGCATTTTCTTATTGTCACTAAATTGTAAGAGATATTATTTTTGCAGAGAATGGCTGGAATATAGGTGCATGGCCAAAGCATTTACATGACAAAAGAGGCTCAATGATTATGACATTGATCACTTTCAAAAGAAAGAGGCTCAATGATTATGACATTGATCACTTTCAAAAGAAAATAATATTTATTTATTCATTGTATAATTACTCTTGAAAATCTCATAATAATAATAAAAATATTTTTTTGTTTGAAGGGGCTAAAAAGCCTCTTCCCAATGCCCTTGAGAATGAACCATGGTTCTTCTCAAGAGCTTGTGCATCCTCTTTTCTTTTCCATTCTTAGTTTTTTCTTTTCCTCTTTCTTTATATTTAAAAGTAGTTAGCATCTTAGATTTTTAAGTTAATATCTTTAAATGATACATCAATCTAGATTATGAAATATACTTGAATTTTGAAATCCTAATTCAATTTCTCAATTGTTAGTATGTATGCTGTACACATTTCAAATTTTTAAATGCATTAAAACAACTCTTGTTTGTGTATTCATGTTATTTTATTTTAATGTAGTGTTTTATGATTGATGGCCTTTTTGTATTCTTGTTTGTGATGCTTGTTTTTCGAGTTTGATTTAATGCTTGTCTTTACAATGAATATGTATGTCTTCTTGTTGATATGTATTATGGAGTGTGAAACTTGTGTGTGTCCTTTATAGCATTGACTACTTACAATATGTGTTATGTTATGATTAAAATTTAATGTGTGATATTTGCATATTTGCATTATTTTATGCGTGATCATGATCAAAATTTGGTGGGTGATATTTGTATGATCAAAATTTGATGGGTGATATTTTTTTTTTGGAAAGTTTTCATTACGTAAATCATAAATAAATATTAAATCTAGAAAATGAAAAAGGATGATTGTAGCAATGTTTGTGGTTCTACTTTCATTTGTATGGTTGTGTATTGATGGGTGATATTTGTATGCTTTCCTATTTACAATATTCTTTGTGTATGGTCATCATAATTTGTTGTGTATTCATGATTGTAGTAATGATATTGTGGTTTTACTCTCATTTGTATTCCTGATGACCATGTATAGCATTTGGATATGTACTTGAATGTGTAGAAATTGCTTTTGATAACTTAGGATGTCCATTTACGATTTTCTTTTGTGTGTGGTGATCTTCATTTGATGTGCTTCTTGATTCTGCTTAATGTTTATGGTTTTACTTGCATTTCTATGATTGTGTATGACATTTGGTCATGTGTACTTTGGAATGTGTGCAAAATTTTTATTTTGACAATGCTTAGGATCTCATGTTTTTAACGATATTCTTTGTGATCTTTGTGTATGGTGATCATAATTTGATGTGTATTCATAATTGTAGCAATGTGTGTGGTTTTAGTTTCATTTGTATGGTTGTGTATTTACAATGATTGTGTATGACATTTGGATATGTACTTTGAAATGTGTGTGAAATTTCATTTGGCAATGCTTAGTATCTCCATGTGCTTGTATCTTATGCATTTCTGATCGTTTTTAGGGTGCCATTGATATGTGATGTTTGTTTGCTTGTATTTTGAGTTTGATATGGATACTATTTACAATGATATTGTATGACATGTACTTTCAAGTGTGCATGAATTTCTTTTGTCAATGTTTAGTTTGTATATTTATGCATTTACAACATTTTTTTTTGTTTGACATGTAATGTTTGAAAGTTTGACAATTTTTAGGGTTTGTGTATTTACAATTTCTTTGCTTGTAATGATTAAACATTTGATGCTTATTTTCCTGCAATAATCAAAATTTTATGCCTAATGTTCTCATGTTTACAAAATTTGATATGTACTCATGTATTAATGGAAATTTGATGTGCATTGATGATTGTGTATAATGTTTATTATTTGGTTTTCCTTTACATTTATGTAATTAGAATGAATGTGGCTAAAATATTGTATGCAATTTAAAATAAAATGTGGGGTTTGGGGAGTGATGAGTGTAGTGTAACTATAGGCTAGAAGTGAGGGCGGGGGAGGCCAGATGAGGTCTCACCTTCACGTGGTTGCCCTTGTTAGTAGAGAATTTATGATTCTCGAAGCCAAGAGAAGCTCCTTGTATAAATACACATATACAATCATTAGAGCCCAATTTATATATAGTGGGGAATGATAAATTTTGATGCTTAATGTTTTTATGTTTATGTGTAATATTATGTATTTGTATAATTATTTGATTGCATTTGTATAATTGTATTTATGTTAATATTTATATAGTCACATATATTTATTTGTATTTCATTTATAAATTGATATTTAATAAAATTATTTAGATCCATATTTATGTTAATATTTATATACTCACATATATTTAATTGTATTTCATTTATAAATTAATATTTAATAAAATTATTTAGATCCATAAACTACTCATTATTTTATTATTATTAAATTAAACCAATATATTTCCTAGTACATGGATATTTTTTGTTTAATTGATTTCGCTACTTATTTTTTTATTATTAAATTAATTAAATTAAACAAAAGTCATGCTTCCAAAGTAAGTGGAAAATACTTAGTGAAAGATTAAACATTTCACTTTCAATAATAGACATCGATGTGTCTTTCTATGTGTGCATACCACAACTTAGATGCTCATTAAGGCATTGTTTCATGTTATGTTTTTTTATAAGTACAAGAAACAATAATGAAAATTGACAAAAAGTACTGAAAGAGATTGGGGAATACATGTATTTCATTTATAAATTAATATTTAATAAGCTTACTCATATTAAATTTAATATTAATAAATATTTATTATTTCAATTTTTAAAATTTTAATTCATTATGTTTTCCATTTATAAATTACTATTTAATAAACTTACTTATATTAAATTTAATATTAGTAAATATTTATTATTTCAAATTTTAAAATTTTAATTCATTTATATTTAAAAATATATATATTTTTTGTTAAAATTAAAATTTATTCAATTATGTTTGTATAATATTTAAAACTTTACATTATTATAAAATATATAAAATATGTCTTATATTTTGAGATGCAACACTCAGAATATCCACAGTTTTTATTTGTAGTCGACGTTTCGAGTCTAAATCAAGACTCATGAGTCCTGATGATGAGTTTTGATTTAGACTCGAAACGTCGACTAAAAATGAACACTCTGGATATTTCAAGTGTTGCATCTCAAAATCTACACCACAGAAACCTCCAATCTATCATATGTCCTATACGTTTTGGTCATAATATAACTATGTCTTAAATTTAATCTATATAATTATAAATTTTTGCTATTTATATAAAAATTTAATAATATATAAATATCTATTATATATTTGTTAAAAATGATATTTTATAACATATATATAACACAACCCGGTATGAGGGGATGTCTAAGTTTGTCCATCCATCCATTCTCTTTTAAAATAAAAATAAAAAATCCATCGAAGAGGCTCATTTTACAACCCAATATGAAGGGGAATGTGTAAGTTTGTATGTCCATCCGTTCCCTTTTAAAATAAAAAATAAAAATATTTTAAATAGAAAAATATTGTTGCTTGTGTTTAATAAAAATATTTTAATACCAATTAATATTGACATATACTTAAAAATATATTAATAAGAAGAAGAAAAAATTCCTGATAAAATGTCTCGATCTGTTTTATGAAAATTATGTATATATCATGAAAAAAATAAGTTTTATGGTTTAAGAGTTTATTTGGTCCCATATATACTCTATTTAGCATTCAACGTGTTGTACATATTTACCTCTGCCCGTGAATTTTGCCCTGCTGCCTCATTCAAATCCATTTTGAACCTCTGCCGTGGCCTAAAATCTCATGACCCTGCTTGATATTACTATCTCCGCCCGAAAATCTGCTTTACAATGGTTAAAAACCCAAATTTAAAAATATCGGGCCGAGCCCCTAAGAGTTTGACTCCCTCCCGCTTTGGCTTCCATATGACCCGAGTCTGAAAACCATAAGTCAAAACGAAAAGGGGCCTATTGTTTTAACGATCGGGCGCAATGGCGGCCGTCCGATCGAAGTCCAAATCAACGGAGCGGTGAACGTTTCATATGGAGGGCCCCGCGCGCAGAAAACCAGTGGTAAACCCCCGCACCGCTTACCCCAGACTGGCGGTATTATCCATCAGGCCAGCGATTCCATTAGAAGGGTGCCGCGTGTCTCTGGTACGGCCCCAAAATCGCTTTCCCCGAGCGTTAATGTCAGTACAATCGCCGGGCAGCGGAATTCACGTGAACCGTTAGATCTAGGAGCCTTTTATCCAAGGGTGGTCGCTCTTTGAAGTTGCATATACTTTAATCTAAGTTCATCGTGCTCATGGCCCACCGTTTCCTTGCCCTCCGATGCAAGTTTAGCCGTTGATCTTGTTTTGAGATCGAACGGTCCTGAGTCAATCGCAGTCCTGCCCTCAATCGCAATCGGAACTTCCGAAATGTGCCACCCCGGTCTTCCCGCTCCGCTTTGCGATTGCGATTTCCGAATTGGGTCCCACCTCCTGCAGTCGTGTCATCATAATTTCCAAGTGTGCGCCGTGTTCCTCCTCCACCATTCATATGTTCCGGTTATGTGTCATATTTCAATGTTTATGTTATGAACCATTGCCCCGTTCATTCATTGTCGCTCCATTATATTCTGCATTGTCACCCTCCATTTCTCCATTATTTTTATGCATTTCCTGTCACCCTGCATCGTCTCAACATTTCGCCTAGTCCGTATCACCGCTTCCATGGCCGCTGTCGTATCCACCACCCCTGTATACGGTTTTCTTTAACATGTTGGTGGGTTGTGCAGGTTGCAGCGACGAAAGATCATAATTAATCGCCGCCTCCATTGCAAAGATCAAGAGCATACCAAAGGACACATTCTGCCGGTGAAATTCAAAGAAGATGCCGAGGGTAGGTGCGTGAAATGACCATTATTAAAGAATAACACAGATATGGATTCACAGAACCCTCCAGAGAAATTCTCCCTGCATTAAAGATCCAGGATCCAAATCCAAAATTGAGGGCCGAGAGTACAGTACAGAATTGCAGATTATCTCAGGTCTCTTACGGCAGCAGATTTTCCCTCAGCAGAAGGCAACACGCTGTATATATTTTATTATTTGTGTCTTGTATATAAGGAGATTTTTATCTCCCAGAATTTATTTTTATAGACAGTCTGTAAAGTACAGTCATTTATAGTTAGTCATTCATGATGTAGGCGCGAATGTTTTCCGCCATTCTTATTCAATTTAGATCAATAAATGTAGGATACCTACCTCCTCCTCTAGAATTTTCGATCTGTTCTATAAATACTCAGAAATAAGACATTGTAAGGGTTCCATATTTCTATCAGCAAGCTGTGCAGCGAAAAGGCTTTTGCATACATTCTGTAATATTTCTGTATGAAGGTTCAGAGCCCGTAGGGTCTCAGTGAGGAGGAGTTATAACGGTAGTGAGGATTCTGGTCTTTGGTATCTCACAGTATGTAATTTCTCTCATGTGTTAATACATTATCTCTTTCATGCTCATTATCTTCTTGTATCATGTTCTAGAATGCGAGTGGCTCACTAGTTTGCAGTAGGGATTCATCCTCGTTGATGCCCTTTCTGGAATTAGTCAAGCGCTTTAAATAGGCCTAGTCATGGTATACTGTTCCATGTTCACTCTTTCCATATTTTCTGCTATATTAGTTGCTTGAGGAGGGTGCTTTTAAAACGCCATTGTCATATAAGGATTCGTAAATTAGTGCACCCTTATATGGTTCTGTTGTGTATCTGGGTATCAGTCTCATGCCAGCTAATATCTTCTTATGTTTCCTCACTGCACTCACTTCCTGATATCTGATTTCTGTGATATATTATTTGAATCGGCCCTCTTTACGATGCGCGATCTCTTAGCTGTACGATGCTTTCTAAATATGAAGTTTTACATGATGTTCCTACATTATTCTTATCTTTGTGTCGGCAAAGGAGAGATTGGTCCCATTCAAAACTAATTTCATTGTTCGGAACAAGAGATAGTAAGTGAGCTCTTGGGTGACAACCCAAACTATAAAGGGCTCCTTGCTATATTAAGATGTCCTAGGCAGTACTGTGGCAACTCTAAGTGCATCTCTAGGAATGTGACAAAATCATCCACAACAAAACGCGTGAAAATTTGATCCCTCTCGCTCATGCTAAAATTTGTACTTAAGGTGGATATATGTTGGTTGTTAAAACACCTTTGCTATAGAGAGACCATGGGTTCTATTCTCTCGGCAATCTCAGGATCAAGCTCCATGATTGAGCCAACATAAAGTGATTCCTTCAAGTGGATATTCTTGGTACAAATATTCCATGGACATAGCGACCATTAATCTATGAGGTTCATAGTACACACACACACACACACACATACATTAAAATTAATATTCATACAAAATATTTATTTTATAAAAAATCTTTGAATTTCAACTATATAAATTATTGTGCCGAGAGGCACTCTCCACTGATGTTAGAGGTGTTGGAACGTCTTGATTAATTTTTTAACTCTCAAAATAAAATAAAAATTGAATTATAATTAATAATTAAACTAGTTGAGATCTATCTTAACTCTAGATCTAGAGGGCATTGAGACAGATCAAATCTCTTTAGATGCAAACCTCTTTTAGAGTGAAAATAGATTTGATCCATTTTGATGCTTAGTAGATCCAAAGTTAATATGGACCTAGACTCATGTTTACGAATAATATAACAAAACTCATTGTTTCACATTTCCATATATTTTTATGTGTGTATATGAATATTAAATATGATATCTTATATTATTTATGTGTATTTTTCTTATATTTACATATAAATTTAATTAAAATAATTTGTCGGTCAAAAAGCTTCTATTATACCATGCAAATATTACAACATGGTTGTCCAAATTTCACTATCATTTCAGCCTCACTCCTATTAGATTTGTTAGCCAGAAGAGAAACACAAAAACTCATTATAAATTGCTAAAACCTATAGAGGAGAACAAAAACAGAAAGAATAAAAGTAACAACAGCTAAAAGTTAGGAAAAAATCAACGTTGCTGTTGCGATCGTGCTGCTGCTATGCCCGTGAGACAGCGCATACCTGGAGCTAGGGCTCCCTCTTGCAACCATGGAGGATCTGGGTTCACCCCAGGCTCCTCCTCCCCCTCCTCCTCCATCCGCTGATGAAGCCTTCAGATCGTTGCTGGCCTCGCTGCCAAAAAAAAAGAAAATAGAAGTTGCCAAGTTCGTGAAGAAGCTGGATGACATTCTAGAAATCTCCCTTCCTCCTGAGGGACCGATCCAGGTAGCCTTGTCTCTGGCGGATCGAGCCCTTGTTGGCCAGTTTACTGGCCTTTGGCCCTCTCCAAAAACAACGGAGATCTAGGTCGTCAAAAACTGGGTTCCTTTGATCACGAATAGTGTAACCTCGTATTTCTTGGGGAGAGGCTACTTTCTATTAGAATTCATTTCAAAAGAGGATAAAGATCTGATCTTTAGGAATGGTCCTTACCTCATGGGCCCTCGGGGCTTGTACCTCAACAAGTGGACGCCGGACTTTGATCCACAGCGGGATGTCTTCAAGGATGTTCCTACGTGGGTTAGATTGTCGACCTCCCCAAAGGCATTGTCGAATTTGGAATCTCTCGAAGCACACATCGGTTAGAGGTCGGGAAAATTTATCGACTGCAAATAATAAGGACCAATATGATCGTGCTCGAATCTATGGCCAAGGTCGACTTAGACACAGGTCTACCGTGAGGCGATAAGAGAAGATGTTAAGTACCGGTCTCATGTGCAAAAGATGGGACACGAGTAGCTTCCTTTCAAGTGTCGTAAATGCCACGAATACGGCCACTTTGCTAGGGTTGTCCGTCTAATGTAGCAATGGAGAGGGAGAAAGGAAAAGAGGAAGGCTGGAAGCGAGTTAAGAGAACAAAGACTACCCATAAGGCCCAAAACCTTTCTGGGGCTCCAAAAGGTAAAGGTCCCCAGCTTGCTCCTGATCAACAAAATCCTCCCTTGAAGGCCGAAGAGAACAAGTTTGGGCCCTTAAGCTCAGCTTCATTGGAAGTCCAGGAGGTCGAAGTGCAAAAGAAAGTGACCCTAGAGAAAGGGACACCCTCAGGCTCGAGGCAAGGAGAAAGCGTCCCAAAAAGCCCTAAGGAGAAGCATGCAGAAGCTGAAGAGGAAGAACAAGAGTCGAAGGAATCAGAGGAGGAAGGAGAGAGATAGGGGAATCACAAATAATGGCTAGAAGATCGACAAGAGGACAAATGCCTGCCCGAGAAAAGAGAGAGCAAGAAACTTACAAAGATAAGCTCCAAGGCAACCAACCAACCCTTGAGAAGCTATTGGCAAGAACTCCGAAGATGACAAGAAATCAGGGACAGGGCTCCAAGGGAGCTCAACACACTCAAAAAAGTAAGTGATGAAGGTTGTCTCCTAGAATTGCAGAGGAATGGGGAGCAAAATGAAAGAAGAATCCATAAGAAGCCTATTAAGGATAGAAGCCCCATATATTCTTCTAATCCAGGAGACAAAAATGGAGGACAAATAATTCCTCCAAACAAGTAAGAAGTTTTGGAATAAAGGTGGAGGACAGGTTGTCTCTGCTCAAGGAGCTTCGGGCGAGCTGGGGCACTCTATGGGATACAAACAAGTATTTGAGGTTCACTGAGATCCTAAAAACCCACTGACTGTTCTTGAAACTTCAGCATCTTGATACAAAGGAGGTCATTAGCCTCTTCAATGTGTATGTCCTAGTAAACGTAGGGGAGAAGAAGGTATGTTGGGACTCTATTAAAAGTCTGGCAGATTTAGAGAATCTGGAAAATACCATCATTGCTGGCGATTTCAACGTCACCTTGCTTTCGTCTGAAAAGCGAGGAGGTAGCATTGTTAGGGATCCGACAAGAGAATGGGTGGACGACCTCATGCAGGATAGGGACCTACTCGACATCAAACCCTCAAAAACGGTAAGTACACTTGGTCAAAACAAAAGAGTCGGCTCTCGGCATATTGCAGCAAGACTAGATAGATTTCTTGTTCATAGTTATTTTCTTCTTTTAGGATTAGAGGCTAGAATGCATATTCTTCCCTGTAGCGCCTCAGATCATAAGCCGATCAAGCTTGATATGTTGGCCCAAAAGGATCTTGACCCTATTCCATTTAGATTTAGTCCTACATGGGTCAAGGTTCCAGACTTCATGGATAAAGTCAACGAAAATTGGAGGATTCCTGTCAAGGGCTCTCCTTTCTTTGTTTGGGAGGAAAAGCTCAGAAGAGTGAAAGCTGCTTTGAAAATTTGGGCCAAAACCCTCCCTAATCCAGCGGTATAAAGAAAGCATGCCCAAATCAGTCTTGAGATCCATCATTTGCAGATGGAAGATGTAGTCATTACAAAAGATGTTTTACACAGGGAGGCAGATTTACAACAGAAGTTTCATAAGGCATGTTTGTCGGAGGAAGAATATTGGATACAAAAGTCACGCAACCTCTGGCTTAAAGCGGGAGACAGAAATACTTCCTTCTTCCACAAACAAGCCCAAGCGAGAAGAAGCTTCAACTACATCTCAGAAATCAAGGAAGAATCCATTACTCACAATGACTTCATGAGCATTAAAAAGGAAAATTTCTCTCATTTTAAAAATATTTACAGTGAAGAAGGTGAGTGGGATCAGAATTCTAGATTTCTGGATGTGGTGCCTTCTAAGATAACCCCCAAGATGAATCAGTTCCTGGAGGCAAAGGTCACTAGGGAAGAAATAAAGGCTGCTCTCTTTGCTATGGAGCCCGATAAAACTCTCGGGTCGGATGGCTTCACAACTATATTTCTCCAATATTGTTGGAAGATAGTGGAAAAGGATCTGCACAAAATGGTCTTGAAGTCAAAAGCCTGTCAGAAAATTGGGGGCAGCACGAACTCAACCTTTCTTGCCCTCATTTTGAAGGAAAAGGGAGCCAGTTCCTTCAACAGATTCCAACCTATTTATCTATGCAACATTAGCTACAAGCTGATAACCAAGGTGATAGCCAAAATATTGAAAGGTATCCTTCCTAATATTATCCCGGAGAATCAAGGTGGTTTTGTGCATGGGAGGCAGATTGTGGACAATTTTATCCTAGTGCAAGAGGCGATTCACTCAAGCATGAAATGAAAAGAAAAGGGCATGGTTGTCAAACTAGATCTAGCTAATGCATTTGATCATGTTAGACACAACTTCCTCTTTGATGTTTTACGTAAGTTTGGGTTTGGGCTTGAGTTTATCAACTGGATCCGTGCTTGTATCACCGAGCCATGGATCGCCCCTCTGGTGAATGGGCGAGTTGCGGACTTCTTCAAAGCTACAAGAGGGCTTCGGCAGGGGTGTCCTCTTTCTCCCCTTCTTTTTGTACTCCAAGCCTCTATTCTAGGTTTCTATTTGGACAAGAAGCAACTTGATCAGGAGATATTGGGCCTTAACATTGCCAGAGGAGTTAAAACTATAAATCATGCTTTGTTTGCCGACGATTCTCTAATGTTGGGCGCTGCTACTGTGCTTTCTGCTACAAATTTCAAAGAAGTGTTGGATGATCACTGTGAGGCCACGGGTAGCATTCTAAATAAGGGGAAGTGCCATTTTTATTGCTGGAACATTTCCATCAGCGCTCTCAGTGCCATTTCCAAATGTCTGGGCTTTGCTAGCTGTTCGAATTGGGCTTCGTTCAAGTATTTGGGCCTCCCAATATTCCAAAAATATGCCTTCAACGGAGACTGGCTCCCTTTGCTTGATAAATTCAAACTCAAGATTCAAGCTTGGGGTTTCTCTTGGCTAAATCTTGCTGGTAAATCCGCGCTGATCAAGGTTGTCCTCAGAAGTCTTCCTATCTTTCAACTCTCAGTTCTGCTTGCTCCAATCTGCATACTCAGGAAGATGGAGGAGCTCATCCACATTTTTTTTTGGAAAGGTGGAAAATAGAATGAAAGGAGAATTCCTCTTGTCAGTTGGGATAAAGTCACCAAGCCTCTTATGGAAGGTGGACTGAACTTCAAAAATCTTCACTCTCAAAACATTGCCATGGGAGCTAAAATCGTTTGGAGACTTTTGGCATCCAAGCCCGGTTGGGCGCAGAGAGCTTTGTGGAGGAAATACCTCTACGGGCAAAGGAAATGTTGTCTCGACGATCCTCTTTCAAAATCTAGTTCGCATTTGCTCAAACTCTGTGCTCAGGCCATCCCGCTGATCCACCTCCACGCCTACTGGATCCTGGGCAATGGTAAATTAATTAGTATTTGGGATGAATGTATTATGAACAACCCTCCACTTGCCGACAATTGTTCTCTGCATTCGCTATGTGCTTGGATGGCCAACGCTGGATTTAACACCCTATGGGACATCTCTTGCTGGGACAACTGTCATTGGGCTGGTTGGAAGAAGCTTCAGGTGCCGACGGACCTAAAGCCTGCCTGCGATGCTCTGTTCGCTCTCCTTAACAGTATGGCACCGATCCACGCAAGGAGGCTGGATAAACGTGGTCGGAGTTCTCAAACATGTAGTTATACAGTGGCGTTGGGTTATGCAAAGCCGTTGGAACAACCTCACGTCCCGCGTAACCCTACGATTTGGAAGGGGCTATGGTGCCATAAGACCATTATCATAGAAACATCTTTATTTAAATCCCATTAAGCAACATTTAAAAGATTGCATGTTCTTGATATATAACTTTATTTTATAAAATCACAAAATGCTTTTGCATGTTTAATTTCTTATAAAAGTGGATGGTGGATTGATCGTAAAAACTAACATATTGATGAATCATAACCTTAATAAGATTCATTCACCTTAACCTTAGTTAATAGAACTGTAATAAAAGGGGAAAAATGCAAAAAGAATCAATAACCTTAGATAATAAAACTATGTTGACAAAAAAAATGCAAAGTTACTCACCCCCACCCCCACTAAGCAGTGTGAGGTTAATACAAGTAAAATAGTGACTAAAAATTTACCCCTCTATTTCCCTTATAAAGTGTTAGTACAAATACACTCTAAGCTTCCAACATATTTTGGAAGCTTATATAGGGGATCTGACTAAATAGGATTGAATATTTTGTCATAGTATCTAACCAACTCATTAGGAAGTTGTTGGATTTACTTAATTTTTGGTGCCACAAGATGCTTAACATCTTTGTTTTCAAAAATGATAGGGAGTACTACTGATTTCATCCTTTTATTCTATTATCATTTTATGTAAAGTTCATGAAATAGGTTAATCATTTTTTCTTAGTGCACCCACAAACTATGTCACTTTCTTTATTTGCAGGATGCCCGTGTTTAACCACAAATAAACCAATGCCTCTTTGGACACTGATCTCCCTCTTATATAAGGAGGTGCCTAGCATTAACATGTGTCATAATTGTTGTTATTAGTAGTTTCGATGACATGGTTGGTGGTGAATTTGGAATCAACTAACCCGAAATCATGAATGGTATCATTGAACTAATGTAGTTTATTCTTTCACTAGGTGCCTTTTGACACTTTGTTATTTTTCTACTACTTATTTCTAATAACCTCGGTCTTTATAATTGACAACATCGTTCTTTTGCATTATGTCTCTTCATTGAACCCCTCTGTCAAATGTTTTTAAACTTTTCCAATGATTAAATTTAGTGAGGGGTGTCTACCATGGGATCTTCAACTTATGTAAGAAAGTTAGTCTCTCCTCCTTCACGTATAGCATTGATCCAAGTTCCTTCCATCTCTAACCTTTAGATCCAAGTTCTATTAGTAAATGTATAATCTTCATTTTGTTGACTCCAAACTAAGGCTAGACAAAATTAATTATGCAAGTGGCATTGAAGGATTTCATCAATATGAAGACATGGTCATGTTGGATTTAATGTTCTACATATTGCAGGTCTCCACTCATTGACTTCAACAATTTTTATATTTTTTGAACATATGTAAGCTCCCAAGTCTGCCTCCATCATATTCATATCTCCTCTAGGTTAGGAAATTTTGTAGTTCCTACCTCTTCCACATCCAATCGTTCATCATCTCTCGACTCGAATAGGTTTGATACTATGTTGACCCATTACTGCATTGAAATTCCTTCTCTTGAGATTGACGAGGGTCCACATAGTCAAACATCTCAGATCCTATTTTTATTTTTCCTTGCTCAATTTTATACAATTCAATCAAGGGTTTGTATCATGCTTTTCTTCTTTTAGTTATTTTCTTAAAATATTTTTCGGATGTATACTCTCTTTGCCCCTTGATAACTTGTTTATTTCCTCTTCTTGGAACGATTTAACTTTCTCACAACCTCCTTGTTTAGCCTAGCCAACTATGGTTTTTCTTCTTCTTAGAGGCATCTCATGAGTGGCTACACTCCCATTATCAATCCTGAACTTACTCTTGGTCAGTGGTGGTAATCATTACAATGATGTCCATTTCCTTAAGAAATGCTCTAAATTCTCTTGTCTTTTTCTTTCAACTAGTGTGGATCGAAATTCTTAGAGGAGTTCATGCTTTAACATAGTGTCCAACTCCCTTGTTGATAATAAATTTATATAATAGATTTTCAATGCAATGAAGAGGAATTTGTTGTGTAAGTCTTTGTAGAAACTCCCTAAATTTACATCATCCAAATATATGTGTGTTCTTCAATTTATTGTTGCCCACAAAAATCTCAACAATTTTTCAACTGATTTGCAGAAATTGATATTTGACCTCCATTGATTGGTTTGAAAAGAAAATTTCCATTCATATTTGACCTCCATTGATTAGTTTGAAAAGAAAATTTCCATTCATATTTGACCTCCATTGATTAGTTTCAAAAGCAAATTTCCATGTTTAATCCTATTATATAAATCTCTCATGACTTTTTGGAAATAAATCACGCCTTACCTAGTGCAAAGTTCATTGGATTTGTAGCATTTATTTATTTATTTATTTCGGAATTGATTATATAAATCTATCATGACTTTTTGGAAATAAATCATGTCTTACCTAGTGCAAAGTTCATTGGATTTCTCCTAGCATAATTCTCTAGGCCACTAATCTCCTCACTCAACTAATCTCCTTCTCACTCAACATATGTGGGTGCATTCAATTTTAGAGTAGTATTATTTGCACAATGTTGTAATGTAAGTGATTACATAGTAAATATGGTTATAAATGATGTAGTTTGCAAACCATATATTATAATGTTATAGGTACCAAAAGAAATGTAATTATAGAACCAACAACAAGTAGTATTTTATTATATGATCAATCAACCAACAAATAATAGCCTTTACATGTGGGATTCATGTCTATTGATATATTTAAATAGAAGAAGGTAGATAATGATTTCCCTAACTACATTGGTTAATAGACCGACCTCCATCCTTTATTGGACATTCTCTAATACAAGACATTGGTCTATTTTTTAGCCTAGTCAACTAGATTCTTCCAACAACTCAACAAGTCTCTCTATTTGGGAATACTTAAGATCTCACAAAATAGCTAATATTCTCCCCATTTAAGAATAATTAAAATTTCACAAAGTAGCTAATGTTCTCTCATTTGAAAATAATTAAAATCTCACAACATAACTAATGTAATAGATAAACTTTAAAAAATTTCTTTTTAAAAATAAAAACTAAAATTTTGATTACAACAAATTTGATACTATGTTTTCTAAATAATCTTTTTGAAATTGGATTATGACTAAATTAAAAAAATAATCCTTTTGAAATTCGATTATAACTAAATTAAAAAGAAAAATAATCCTTTTAAAATTCGATTATGACTAAATTTTAAATTGAACAACATAACAAATATATATATAAGATACATATTGTTTGATAACTAAATTTTAAATTGAATAGCATAACAAATATATATATATATGTATATATAAGATACACATTGTTTGATAGTGTACAATGTTCTTCCCCAAATAATAATAACCTTCTCATAAAGATATAAACATTGTGCTTTTTTGGCACAATAATTTAATGTGAAGGATACAAAGGACTCACATTATGCTTTTCTTTCTGGAGAGCTGGCAGTGAAGAGAAGTGGTAGAGCTTTTTTGCAGAGCTGGCAGTGAAGAAAAGCAAAAGCATGACCGTTGAATCCAACCAGCAATATTTATTTCCAATCCGTGTCTAAATCTCGGCCTCCTCCTCCTCCCATGGCTACCTGCGCGGCGCTGTATGAGTCTGAGTCTTGTCTTGGAGCTGCTCCATGTTTGAATGAGTGTCTGGTCTGGTATGAGTTTTGTCTTGCCAGGTCTGGTATGGTATGAGTTGTCTGGTCTGGTCTGGTCTGAGTTTTGTTTGTTTGTTTGAGTGTGGTCTGGAATGTGTTGTTGTGTTGGGGCGGTACTGGGAGGTGAAGGTAAACCTCACATGAATTCAATTCAATTTTTAAGCAACAGGAGCGAAAGGAAAGGATTCAATCCCAGGAGATATCCACCCACACCCTTCTCAATCCTATCCTGGCAGGCAAATTTCTGCACATGTAAGATCTCTTTTCATTGATTCTCAATCCTGGCAGGCAAATTAATTTGTGTACATGTAAGATCTCTTTTCTTTTCATTGATGGCAGGCAAGGCAGGGCAGGGCAAATTTTTGTCCATGTAAAACCTGTTTTCATTGGGTTTCTTTTTTTAAGCCTTGATGACTTGACATTGTTGATTTGGGATCGGCCCTGTTAACTTAACTGGGCAGTGCGACATAATTATGAATCATAACCTTATTCGCTGTGGTTGTGATTGCAGGGCAGTGCGGCATAATTATGAATCATAACCTTATTCAGGTCTCTGTGGTTGTGGTTGTTGCATATATGCAGTTCCAGGTCTCTCTCTGTGGCGGCTCCCAACGTCCCTGAAACGCATTTCGCAATTCCAACGGCAGGCAGGGGTCATTCTTAACAACACAATGCCTGCTCTGCTCAATTCAACAATCTGTGGCTCACGTCATGGACGGAAATTGGTTTGAAGTTTTCATAACCAAAAAAAGGAGGTCTGATAAACAGGGCCATGGAACTTGGCTTGCGCTGCGAGGTCTGATAAACGGTGCTCCAGTTGTAACTTGTCTCTTAGAATTGAGTTTGGGAGGATTAAATAATTGTGTCGTGCGTGCATGACTTATGTTGTTGGGAGCTCAACTGAATACATTTCTTTCTTTCACATTTGACGCAGAGAGTTGCTAAAATGATATTATGTAGGATTATTTCTCTCAGGACAGTCACAGTATAAAAATAGTGGTAAATTCGTCCAATCTTTTCATTCTAAATTTAAATTTTCTGTAGATGTTGTTGTTGGATTCCAAATTATGCACTGTTTTGTTTTGATGATACCTGTTAAGGTTTTTCTCACACAGGAATTGAATTGGGTTTTGTTAAGTTTTTTCTCGCACAGGAATTAAATTGGGTTTTGTTAAGGTTTTTCTCACACAGGAATTGAATTGGGTTTTGATTTATAGATTTGGCAGATAAGTTGAATGAGGATGTGCTGCTTCAATAGCCTTGCCTTTCAATATGTTTCACACATTCAAACAGCGCACTTATTGACGAGTTGGTATTTTCTTTGTTTTTCTAGGATTGAGTATGAGGGTAATTGCTTGGTGTGTTCGGCTGGCGGCAATGGAAGGTGGATGACCTGGTCATATGGAGAACATATGGAGTCCATGCCTGTTGATTTAATGATTAGGCAGAACAAGATGGATAACATATGGATGACGCAGAGAGTTGCATGGTTCTCTCCCTCCTTAAAGGTGGACTGGACAGGACAGTCACAGTGGTAAGATTCGTCCAATCTGTAGATGTTGTTGTTGTTGGATTCTTCCGAATTATGCACTGTTTTGAAAGTTTTTTCTCACAAAGGAATTGGGTTTTGAAAGTTTTTTCTCACAAAGGAATTGGGTTTTGATTTAATGATTTAGGCAGAGCAGTTGATGAATAGCGTTATGTTTGACAAAGGACGCACTTATGTTTGAAACAGCGAACATATCCACGGGGCCGAGTGTGTTATGAAGGGTTTTCTGGTTTGTTTTTCCAGGATTGAGTATGAGGGTTTTTGGGTATGTTCGGGTGGGATTGGGTATGAGGGTTTTTAATTCTGGTGACTCAATGAATGAGAAACTAATGGAATTTATGATGAGGGATGAAGATCCTTCTCCCTTTCCTTTTCAAGTGATGATCGGGCTGAGAAGCTAATGGAACCCTTTCCTTTTCAAGTGATGAACAGGCAGAGTGTTATGAAGGGATGACCTGGAAGGACGGTTTCTCCCTGAGCGGCAATAGAAGGACGGTTACATGGAGAAGATGAGCCTGTATTCCCATCCCAACTTTACAAAAATATATACATGCCCTACCTGTGCCCCGACCCCGTTCGCGAAACAATTTCCGGACAAAGGAAAACGCATGTCAGCGAGCGAGGCACAAATCAAAATCTCTGACCTTCCCAGCCGTAGCCGTAGTGTACATGGGATATAACCTGGTGAACTTTATCAATTTTATTAGATGGTTGTAGATTCATTTTCAGCTGTGTGAGGGGCTTATGTTTTTTTTTTCATCTTGTTATGCATTAAAAATTGGATAACCCAGTGTATTTCATCAATTTTATTTGATGGTTGTAGATTCATTTTCAGCTGTGTGACGGGCTTATGTTTTTTTTATATTTTTCATCTTGTTATGCATTAAAAATTGGATAACCCAGTGAACTTTATCAATTTTATTCGATGGCTGTAGATTCATTTTTCAGCTGTGTGACGGGCTCTCCACAGGAATGGATGCAGCGAGCAGCCAACTTATTGATTGGCTTTAGGATATACAGGTGCTTACTACTTTTCTTTTCTTTTTCTGGAAAGTTTTCATTAGATAAATCATAAAGAAAATGAAAAAGCACGTAGTTGTGTAAGGTAAGAATAGATAATGCATTTTCCTATTGTCACTAAATTGTAAGAGATATTATTTTTGCAGAGAATGGCTGGAATATAGGTGCATGGCCAAAGCATTTACATGACAGAAGAGGCTCAATGATTATGACATTGATCACTTTCAAAAGAAAGAGGCTCAATGTTTATGACATTGATCACTTTCAAAAGAAATTAATATTTATTTATTCATTGTATAATTACTCTTGAAAATCTCATAATAATAATAAAAATATTTTTTTGTTTGAAGGGGCCAAAAAGCCTCTTCCCAATGCCCTTGAGAATGAACCATGGTTCTTCTCAAGAGCTTGTGCATCCTCTTTTCTTTTCCATTCTTAGTTTTTTCTTTTCCTCTTTCTTTATATTTAAAAGTAGTTAGCATCTTAGATTTTTAAGTTAATATCTTTAAATGATACATCAATCTAGATTATGAAATATACTTGAATTTTGAAATCCTAATTCAATTTCTCAATTGTTAGTATGTATGCTCTACACATTTCAAATTTTTAAATGCATTAAAACAACTCTTGTTTGTGTATTCATGTTATTTTATTTTAATGTAGTGTTTTATGATTGATGGCATTTTTGTATTCTTGTTTGTGATTGTGTATAGTGATGCTTGTTTTTTGAGTTTGATTTAATGCTTGTCTTTACAATGAATATGTATGTCTTCTTGTTGATATGTATTATGAAGTGTGAAACTTGTGTGTGTCCTTTATAGCATTGACTATTTACAATATGTGTTATGTTATGATTAAAATTTAATGTGTGATATTTGTATATTTGCATTATTTTATGCGTGATCATGATCAAAATTTGGTGGGTGATATTTGTATGATCAAAATTTGATGGGTGATATTTTTTTTTTGGAAAGTTTTCATTACGTAAATCATAAATAAATATTAAATCTAGAAAAAGAAAATGAAAAAGGATGCAGTTGTGTATTCTTGATTGTAGCAATGTTTGTGGTTCTACTTTCATTTGTGTGGTTGTGTATTGATGGGTGATATTTGTATGCTTTCCTATTTACAATATTCTTTGTGTATGGTCATCATAATTTGTTGTGTATTCATGATTGTAGTAATGTTTGTGGTTTTACTCTCATTTGTATTTACAATGACCATGTATGGCATTTGGATATGTACTTCGGAATGTGTGTGAAATTGCTTTTGGCGATGCTTAGGATGTCCATTTACGATTTTCTTTGTGTGTGGTGATCTTCATTTGATGTGTATTCATGATTCTAGCAATGTTTATGGTTTTACTTGCATTTCTATGATTGTGTATGACATTTGGTCATGTATGTACTTTGGAATGTGTGCAAAATTTTATTTGACAATGCTTAGGATCTCTATGTTTTTATGATATTCTTTGTGTATGGTGATCATAATGTGATGTGTATTCATAATTCTAGCAATCTTTGTGGTTTTACTTGCATTTGTATGGTTGTGTATTTACAATTATTGTGTATTACATTTGGTTATGTATGTACTTTGGAATGCGTGCAAAATTTCATTTGGAAATGTTTAGGATCTCCATGTTTTTGCATCTTATACATTTACAATCGTTTTAGGGTGCCATTGATATGTGATGTTTGTTTGCTTGTATTTTGAGTTTGATATGGATACTATTTACAATGATATTGTATGACATGTACTTTCAAGCGTGCCTGAATTTCTTTTGTCAATGTTTAGTTTGTATGTTTATGCATTTACAACATTTTTTTTTGTTTGACATGTAATGTTTGAAAGTTTGACAATTTTTAGGGTTTGTGTATTTACAATTTCTTTGCTTGTAATGATTAAACATTTGATGCTTATTTTCCTGCAATAATCAAAATTTTATGCCTAATGTTCTCATGTTTACAAAATTTGATATGTACTCGTGTATTAATGGAAATTTGATGTGCATTGATGATTGTGTATAATGTTTATTATTTGGTTTTCCTTTACATTTATGTAATTAGAATGAATGTGGCTAAAATATTGTATGCAATTTAAAATAAAATGTGGGGTTTGGGGAGTGATGAGTGTAGTGTAACTATAGGCTAGAAGTGAGGGCGGGGGAGGCCAGATGAGCTCTCACCTTCACGTGGTTGCCCTTGTTAGTAGAGAATTTATGATTCTCGAAGCCAAGAGAAGCTCCTTGTATAAATACACATATACAATCATTAGAGCCCAATTTTTTAATCATTCCCCCACTATATATATATATATATATATATATATATATATATATATATATATAGTGGGGAATGATAAATTTTGATGCTTAATGTTTTTATGTTTGTGTGTAATATTATGTATTTGTATAATTATTTGATTGCATTTGTATAATTGTATTTATGTTAATATTTATATAATCACATATATTTATTTGTATTTCATTTATAAACTGATATTTAATAAAATTATTTAGATCCATATTTATGTTAATATTTATATACTCACATATATTTAATTGTATTTCATTTATAAATTAATATTTAATAAAATTATTTAGATCCATAAACTACTCATTATTTTATTATTATTAAATTAAACCAATATATTTCCTAGTACATGGATATTTTTTGTTTAATTGATTTCACTACTTATTTTATTATTATTAAATTAATTAAATTAAACAAAAGTCATGCTTCCAAAGTAAGTGGAAAATACTTAGTGAAAGATTAAACATTTCACTTTCAATTATAGACATCGATGTGTCTTTCTATGTGTGCATACCACAACTTAGATGCTCATGAAGGCATTGTTTCATGTTATGTTTTTTTATAAGTACAAGAAACAATAATGAAAATTGACAAAAAGTACTGAAAGAGATTGGGGAATACGTGTATTTCATTTATAAATTAATATTTAATAAGCTTACTCATATTAAATTTAATATTAATAAATATTTATTATTTCAATTTTTAAAATTTTAATTCATTATGTTTTCCATTTATAAATTACTATTTAATAAACTTACTTATATTAAATTTAATATTAGTAAATATTTATTATTTCAAATTTTAAAAATTTAATTCATTTATATTTAAAAATATATATATTTTTTGTTAAAATTAAAATTTATTCGATTATGTTTGTATAATATTTAAAACTTTACATTATTATAAAATATATAAAATATGTCTTATATTTTGAGATGCAACACTCAGAATATCCACAGTTTTTATTTGTAGGCGACGTTTCGAGTCTAAATCAAGACTCATGAGTCCTGATGATGAGTTTTGATTTAGACTCGAAACGTCGACTAAAAATGAACACTGTGGATATTTCAAGTGTTGCATCTCAAAATCTACACCACAGAAACCTCCAATCTATCATATGTCCTATACGTTTTGGTCATAATATAACTATGTCTTAAATTTAATCTATATAATTATAAATTTTTGTTATTTATATAAAAATTTAATAATATATAAATATCTATTATATATTTGTTAAAAATGATATTTTATAACATATATATAACACAACCCAGTATGAGGGGATGTCTAAGTTTGTCCATCCATCCATTCTCTTTTAAAATAAAAATAAAAAATCCATCGAAGAGGCTCATTTTACAACCCAATATGAAGGGGAATGTGTAAGTTTGTATGTCCATCCGTTCCCTTTTCAAATTAAAAATAAAAAATAAAAAATAAAAAATAAAAATATTTTAAATAGAAAAATATTGTTGCTTGTGTTTAATAAAAATATTTTAATACCAATTAATATTTTTTTTTTTCTAAATAAGACTAAATCTATTAAGAAAAAACCATATAGTACAAGCAGAGCTTTGCCAGAAGGCAAAGAGAAGAAACAGGGAGCTGGAAATGATAGATATCAACCTCAGCTCCTAAAAGCAATTTAGTGCAAGCAGAAAGAAATAGGGGGAACAAGGGGAACTGAAAGCATAAAGCGAGACAAAGGGGTCTACCCGTATTGCAGGGAACCTCCATCACATTTTTTCACTTTTTTTTGTCGACTTTAACCCGCTATCGGGATCTCGATCGGATGAACCAATTGTAGACAAGTTTGTTCAAGGAGAAAGCCTCCCTCTTATCTCGATTCCGAGGAAGAGGGGAAAAGCCAGGGCGTCTTCGCGATATCCGCAACGCCGAAAGATCCAGGGCTCGCTGAGGGGGGGTCCTTTGCCTGCTCATCATTTTCTTCATTCGCATCTTTGTCCTCCTCGTCCGAGCTGAAGGAGTCAATGTCGTCCATGGGAGGTGGAACGCATGGCTTCCAGCTCTTTGATTTGGACTTCCCTTTTTGATTCTTCGTTTTGTCGAGGAATGTGGCACATGAGTTTTGGAGATGTCCCGTCTGATGGCAGTGACGGCACCGAAAGGTTGTATTCTCATAGTCTAAGGTTTGGGTCCAATGGAAGTCCCCAATTTTGAGATTTATCTTGTCAGGAAGCCCATTACTGATATCTATTTCTGCACAAATTCTGCCAAATGTGTATATTCCTTTCTCCCCCCTTGAGGCGTCTGTGGCCAGGAATCGGCCTAGAGTGTTCCCAATTCCTTGGAAGACTGCGAAGTGCCAGAGGTGCGCAGGTAGATTTGGAAGCCTGACCCAGATGGGAAGTCGGGTGATGACAGCAGTGGAAGGGTCAAAATCTGGAAACCAAGGAGTAAGGAAGAGCCCTGCTGATCCCCAGAACCAGGGGCCTTCCGTTAATGCCTTCTGATAGTCTTCACTGAAGGCAAAGGCCACAATGAAGAAACCTTTCGAGAAAAAGAGAACCTTGCAGTTGTTGGTCCAGTTGGAATGGATCCACTGATAGAGATCTGCAGTTCGGGGCCATAAGCCATTAAACCTGCAAATGATAGCCTTTTCTGCAAATGTCTGAAATTGGTCCTCCAAAGATGGATGGGAGATCTCAATGGAAGGGGTTTCCTCCCTTTTGTCCACCAGGAAAGGCTTGGGAGCCTCAGCTGGTGGAACGGCTCTCTTGGAAGGCTGCGAGTGAACCGCATCCTTGTAGGAGAAGGAAGGAGCTGAGGAGGATTGCCCAACAGCTCCTCCTCTCAAACGAAGGGAGAGCAAAACTGTAGCATCTTTTTTGATATTGTAATGTGATAGGGGGAGAGAATCTACAAGTTGTTTACCTCCGTGAAGCAACCTCATGAGATTTGAGGGAATCCCCAATCTGAGTTCGAGATCTTGAAGAATATCCTGCACCAGATTCGTGGCTCGCACCCAGAGCAGTTTTGTTCCTCCTGTTAAAAGAGAGATCTAGATCTGGTAAACAGATGCTGGATGATCTGAAATAGCTAGCTTCTGATCGGAGAAAATTTCTAGATTCCCCAAATCCAGAGGGTTTTTAGCTTTGAGAGCAACTGAATAAGGATTATTGGCGCTTGGAACCAACAGAGCGGAGTGTCCCAAGGCGGCGGTGGCCAGACAGGGAATGTGGCCGACTCGCTGCCTTTTCTGTCCTTTCTTGCTGAAAATGGCAGCGCTTTGCTACAAGTCAATGCAGGTAGCATTTGCATCGGCCGCCAAAATAGAGATCTGGTGCTTGTGTATCTGGTTGATGAAATCTTGAGGCCCAATCGGGCTCTTCATGCAACGAAATGAATTGGCTTCAGTACGCGGGGTGAGGTGGGCTATTTTTGTATCAATTGCATTCCACGGCATGAACGGGGTCTCACGGCGAGAGGCGAAGGTCGAGATGCGACAAGAGAGGGAGGCTCTACGACAACATGCGCGGCGCGAGAGAAAACCCATTGACGAGTTTGGGGTTTTTGTGGCCCCGGAAACCCTAAGGCACTCCCGAGTTTTCTTTTTCTCGCATCAACAACCCAACCTCAATAATTCATGTCAAGCTAATACCAATTAATATTGACATATACTTAAAAATATATTAATAAGAAGAAGAAAAAATTCCTGATAAAATGTCTCGATCTGTTTATGAAAATTATGTATATATCATGAAAAAAATAAGTTTTATGGTTTAAGAGTTTATTTGGTCCCATATATACTCTATTTAGCATTCAATGCGTGAAGAAATTTGATCCCTCTCAGCTCATGCTAAATTTGTACTTAAGGTGGATATATGTTGGTTGTTAAAACACCTTTGCTATAGAGAGACCATGGGTTCCATTGTCTCGGCAATCTCAGGATCAAGCTCCATGATTGAGCCAACATAAAGTGATTCCTTCAAGTGGATATTCTTGGTACAAATATTCCATGGACATAGCGACCATTAATCTATGAGGTTCATAGTACACACACACACACACATATTAAAATTAATATTCATACAAAATATTTATTTTATAAAAAATCTTTGAATTTCAACTATATAAATTATTGTGCCGAGAGGCACTCTCCAGTAATGTTAGAGGTGTTGGAACGTCTTGATTAATTTTTTAACTCTCAAAATAAAATAAAAATTGAATTATAATTAATAATTAAACTAGTTGAGATCTATCTTAACTCTAGATCTAGAGGGCATTGAGACAGATCAAATCTCTTAAGATGCAAACCTCTTTTAGAGTGAAAATAGATTTGATCCATTTTGATGCTTAGTAGATCCAAAGTTAATATGGACCTAGACTCATGTTTACGAATAATATAACAAAACTCATTGTTTCACATTTCCATATATTTTTATGTGTTTATATGAATATTAAATATGATATCTTATATTATTTATGTATTTTTCTTATATTTACATATAAATTTAATTAAAATAATTTTTCGGTCAAAAAGCTTCTATTATACCATGCAAATATTACAACATGGTTGTCCAAATTTCACTATCATTTCAGCCTCACTCCTATTAGATTTGTTAGCCAGAAGAGAAACACAAAAACTCATTATAAATTGCTAAAACCTATAGAGGAGAACAAAAACAGAAAGAATAAAAGTAACAACAGCTAAAAGTTAGGAAAAAATCAACGTTGCTGTTGCGATCGTGCTGCTGCTAAGCCCGTGAGACAGCGCATACCTGGAGCTAGGGCTCCCTCTTGCAACCATGGAGGATCTGGGTTCACCCCAGGCTCCTCCTCCCCCTCCTCCTCCATCCGCTGATGAAGCCTTCAGATCGTTGCTGGCCTCGCTGCCAAAAAAGAAGAAAATAGAAGTTGCCAAGTTCGTGAAGAAGCTGGATGACATTCCAGAAATCTCCCTTCCTCCTGAGGGACCGATCCAGGTAGCCTTGTCTCTGGCGGATCGAGCCCTTGTTGGCCAGTTTACTGGCCTTTGGCCCTCTCCAAAAACAACGGAGATCTAGGTCGTCAAAAACTGGGTTCCTTGGTCACGAATAGTGTAACCTCGTATTTCTTGGGGAGAGGCTACTTTCGTAGAATTCATTTCAAAGAGGATAAAGATGCGATCTTTAGGAATGGTCCTTACCTGATGGGCCCTCGGGGCTTGTACCTCAACAAGTGGACGCCAGACTTTGATCCAGCAGTGGATGTCTTGATCGCTGTTCCTATGTGGGTTAGATTATCGAATCTCCCAGTGCATTGCTGGAACTGGGAATCTCTGAAGCACATAGGCAATGATCTGGGAAAATTTATTGACCAGGCAAATAATAAGGACCAATATGACTGTGCCCGAATCTATGTCAAGGTCGACTTAGAGGTGGGTCTACCGGAGGCGATAAAAATCAATGTTGGCAGCTGGTCTCATGTGCAAAAGATAGATTACGAGTAGCTTCCTTTCAAGTGTCGTAAATGCCACGAATATAGACACTTTGCTAGGGGTTGTCCGAGCAATGGAGAGGTGGAGAAAGGAAAATAGGAGGGTTGGAATCAGGTTAAGCGCCCAAATACTGCTCACAAAACTCCAAAATCTTCTAGGGTTCCAAAAGGCAAAGGTCCTCAGCCGGCTTCTGATCAACAAAAACCCTCCCCCTAAAGGTTGTCAAGAAAATAAGTTTGGGCCCTTAAGCTCAGATTCAGTAGAGGTCCAGGAGGTCGATATGCAAAAGAAAGCGACCCTCGACAAAGGGACATCCTCAGGCTCGAGGTAAGGCGAAAGCGCCTCAGAAAGATCTAAGGAAAAGCATGCAGAAGCTGAAGCTGAGGAACAAACTTCGGACGAATCTGAGGAGGAAGGAGAAATAGGGGAATCACAAATCTCGGCTAGAAGATCGACAAGAGGTCGAATGCCTTCCCGGGAAAAGAGAGAACAAGAAACGTACAAAGACAAGCTCTAGGGCAGTCAACCAACCCTTGAGAAATTATTGGCAAAAACTCCCAAGATGACAAGAAACCAGACACAAGGCTCCAATGGAGCTCATCATGCTCAACAAAGTAAGTGATGGAGGTTGTATCCTTGAACTGCAGAGGTTTGGGAAGAAAAGTGCAAGAAGAAGCCATGAGAAGCATGCTTCGGATAGAAACCCCAGATATTATTCTAATCCAGGAGACAAAAATGCAGGACAAATTTTTCCTCCAAACAAGTAAGAAATTTTGGAATAAAGGTGGAGGACAAGCCGTCTCTGCTCGAGGAGCTTCGGGCGGACTGGGCACTCTATGGAATATAAAAAAATACTTGATGGCCACTGAGATCCTAAATACTCACTGGCTATATTTGAAACTCCAACATCTTGAAACAAAGGAGGTATTTAGCCTCTTCAATGTGTATGTCCCAGTTAACGCAGGAGAGAAGAAGTCCTGCTAGGACTCCATTAGAAATCTGGAAGAAATAGAGAACCTGGAAAACATCATCATGGCTGGTGTTCTCAACCTCACCTTGCTTATGGCTGAGAAGTGAGGAGGTAGCATCGTTAGAGACCCGACAAGGGAATGGGTGGAGGACCTCATGAAATATTGGGATCTACTCGACATCAAACCTTTCAACGATAAGTTCACTTGGTAAAACAAAAGAGTCGGTCCAAGTCATATCGCTGCTAGACTAGATAGATTTCTTGTTCATAGTTATTTTCTTCTTTTAGGATTAGAGGCTAGAATGCATATTCTTCCCTGTAGCGCCTCAGATCATAAGCCGATCAAGCTTGATATGTTGGCCCAAAAGGATCTTGACCCTATTCCATTTAGATTTAGTCCTACATGGGTCAAGGTTCCAGACTTCATGGATAAAGTCAACGAAAATTGGAGGATTCCTGTCAAGGGCTCTCCTTTCTTTGTTTGGGAGGAAAAGCTCAGAAGAGTGAAAGCTGCTTTGAAAATTTGGGCCAAAACCCTCCCTAATCCAGCGGTATAAAGAAAGCATGCCCAAATCAGTCTTGAGATCCATCATTTGCAGATGGAAGATGTAGTCATTACAAAAGATGTTTTACACAGGGAGGCAGATTTACAACAGAAGTTTCATAAGGCATGTTTGTCGGAGGAAGAATATTGGATACAAAAGTCACGCAACCTCTGGCTTAAAGCGGGAGACAGAAATACTTCCTTCTTCCACAAACAAGCCCAAGCGAGAAGAAGCTTCAACTCCATCTCAGAAATCAAGGAAGAATCCATTACTCACAATGACTTCATGAGCATTAAAAAGGAAAATTTCTCTCATTTTAAAAATATTTACAGTGAAGAAGGTGAGTGGGATCAGAATTCTAGATTTCTGGATGTGGTGCCTTCTAAGATAACCCCCAAGATGAATCAGTTCCTGGAGGCAAAGGTCACTAGGGAAGAAATAAAGGCTGCTCTCTTTGCTATGGAACTGATAAAACTCTCTCAGGTCGAGATGGCTTCTAACTATATTTCTCGATATTGTTGGAAGATAGTGGAAAAGGATCTGCACAAAATGGTCTTGAAGTCAAAAGCCTGTCAGAAAATTGGGGGCAGCACGAACTCAACCTTTCTTGCCCTCATTTTGAAGGAAAAGGGAGCCAGTTCCTTCAACAGATTCCAACCTATTTATCTATGCAACATTAGCTACAAGCTGATAACCAAGGTGATAGCCAAAATATTGAAAGGTATCCTTCCTAATATTATCCCGGAGAATCAAGGTGGTTTTGTGCATGGGAGGCAGATTGTGGACAATTTTATCCTAGTGCAAGAGGCGATTCACTCAAGCATGAAATGAAAAGAAAAGGGCATGGTTGTCAAACTAGATCTAGCTAATGCATTTGATCATGTTAGACACAACTTCCTCTTTGATGTTTTACGTAAGTTTGGGTTTGGGCTTGAGTTTATCAACTGGATCCGTGCTTGTATCACCGAGCCATGGATCGCCCCTCTGGTGAATGGGCGAGTTGCGGACTTCTTCAAAGCTACAAGAGGGCTTCGGCAGGGGTGTCCTCTTTCTCCCCTTCTTTTTGTACTCCAAGCCTCTATTCTAGGTTTCTATTTGGACAAGAAGCAACTTGATCAGGAGATATTGGGCCTTAACATTGCCAGAGGAGTTAAAACTATAAATCATGCTTTGTTTGCCGACGATTCTCTAATGTTGGGCGCTGCTACTGTGCTTTCTGCTACAAATTTCAAAGAAGTGTTGGATGATCACTGTGAGGCCACGGGTAGCATTCTAAATAAGGGAAAGTGCCATTTTTATTGCTGGAACATTTCCATCAGCGCTCTCAGTGCCATTTCCAAATGTCTGGGCTTTGCTAGCTGTTCGAATTGGGCTTCGTTCAAGTATTTGGGCCTCCCAATATTCCAAAAATATGCCTTCAACGGAGACTGGCTCCCTTTGCTTGATAAATTCAAACTCAAGATTCAAGCTTGGGGTTTCTCTTGGCTAAATCTTGCTGGTAAATCCGCGCTGATCAAGGTTGTCCTCAGAAGTCTTCCTATCTTTCAATTCTCAGTTCTGCTTGCTCCAATCTGCATACTCAGGAAGATGGAGGAGCTCATCCACATTTTTTTTTGGAAAGGTGGAAAATAGAATGAAAGGAGAATTCCTCTTGTCAGTTGGGATAAAGTCACCAAGCCTCTTATGGAAGGTGGACTGAACTTCAAAAATCTTCACTCTCAAAACATTGCCATGGGAGCTAAAATCGTTTGGAGACTTTTGGCATCCAAGCCCGGTTGGGCGCAGAGAGCTTTGTGGAGGAAATACCTCTACGGGCAAAGGAAATGTTGTCTCGACGATCCTCTTTCAAAATCTAGTTCGCATTTGCTCAAACTCTGTGCTCAGGCCATCCCGCTGATCCACCTCCACGCCTACTGGATCCTGGGCAATGGTAAATTAATTAGTATTTGGGATGAATGTATTATGAACAACCCTCCACTTGCCGACAATTGTTCTCTGCATTCGCTATGTGCTTGGATGGCCAACGCTGGATTTAACACCCTATCGGACATCTCTTGCTGGGACAACTGTCATTGGGCTGGTTGGAAGAAGCTTCAGGTGCCGACGGACCTAAAGCCTGCCTGCGATGCTCTGTTCGCTCTCCTTAACAGTATGGCACCGATCCACGCAAGGAGGCTGGATAAACGTGGTCGGAGTTCTCAAACATGTAGTTATACAGTGGCGTTGGGTTATGCAAAGCCGTTGGAACAACCTCACGTCCCGCGTAACCCTACGATTTGGAAGGGGCTATGGTGCCATAAGACCATTATCATAGAAACATCTTTATTTAAATCCCATTAAGCAACATTTAAAAGATTGCATGTTCTTGATATATAACTTTATTTTATAAAATCACAAAATGCTTTTGCATGTTTAATTTCTTATAAAAGTGGATGGTGGATTGATCGTAAAAACTAACATATTGATGAATCATAACCTTAATAAGATTCATTCACCTTAACCTTAGTTAATAGAACTGTAATAAAAGGGGAAAAATGCAAAAAGAATCAATAACCTTAGATAATAAAACTATGTTGACAAAAAAAATGCAAAGTTACTCACCCCCACCCCCACTAAGCAGTGTGAGGTTAATACAAGTAAAATAGTGACTAAAAATTTACCCCTCTATTTCCCTTATAAAGTGTTAGTACAAATACACTCTAAGCTTCCAACATATTTTGGAAGCTTATATAGGGGATCTGACTAAATAGGATTGAATATTTTGTCATAGTATCTAACCAACTCATTAGGGAGTTTTTGGATTTCCTTAATTTTTGGTGCCACAAGATGCTTAACATCTTGGTTTTCAAAAAATGTTAGGAAGTAATTATTGATTTCATCCTTTTATTCTATTAAAATTTTATGTAAAGTTCACGAAATAGGTTAATCATTTTTTCTCAGTGCACCCACAAACTATGTCACTTGCTTTATTTGCAGGATCCCTGTGTTTTTCCACAAATAAACCAATGCCTCTTTGGACACTGATCTCCCTCATATATAAGGAGGTGCCTAGCATTAACATGTGTCATAATTGTTGTTATTAGTATTTTCGATGACATGGTTGGTGGTGAATTTGGAATCAACTAACTCGAAATCATGAATGGTATCATTGAACTAATGTAGTTTATTCTTTCACTAGGTGCCTTTTGACACTTTGTTATTTTCTACTACTTATTTCTAATAACCTCGGTCTTTATAATTGACAACATTTTTCTTTTGCATTATGTCTCTTCATTGAACCCCTCTGTCAAATGTTTTTTAACTTTTCCAATGATTAAATTTAGTGAGGGGTCTCTACTATGGGATCTTCAACTTATGTAAGAAAGTTAGTCTCTCCTCCTTCAAGTCTAGCATTGATCCAAGTTCCTTCCATCTCTAACCTTTAGATCCAAGTTCTATTAGTAAATGTATAATCTTCATTTTGTTGACTCGAAACTAAGGCTAGACCAAATTAATTATGCAAGTGGCATCGAAGGATTTCATCAATATCAAGACATGGTCATGTTGGATTTAATGTTCTAAGTATTGCAGGTCTCCACTCATTGACTTCAACAATTTTTATATTTTTTGAACATATGCAAGCTCCCAAGCCTGCCTCCACCATATTCATGTCTCCCCTAGGTTAGGAAATTTGGTAGTTCCTACCTCTTCCACATCCAATCATTCATCATCTCTCGACTCGAATAGGTTTGACACTCTGTTGACCCATTACTACATTAAAACTTCTTCTCTTATAAAATTGTGAAGGTCCACGTAGTCAAACATCTCGGATCCTATTTTATTTTCCTTGCTCAATTTTATCTGATTCAATCAAGGTTTGTATCATGCTTTTCTTACTTTTAGTTATTTTCTTAAAATATTTTTTTCGGATGTATACTCTGCCCCTTGATAACTTGTTTATTTCCTCTTCTTGGAACGATTTAACTTTCTCACAACCTCCTTGTTTAGCCTAGCCAACTATGGTTTTTCTTCTTCTTAGAGGCATCTCATGAGTGGCTACACTCCCATTATCACTCCTGAACTTACTCTTGGTCAGTGGTGGTAATCATTACAATGATGTCCATTTCCTTAAGAAATGCTCTAAATTCTCTTGTCTTTTTCTTTCAACTAGTGTGGATCGAAATTCTTAGAGGAGTTCATGCTTTAACATAGTGTCCAACTCCCTTGTTGATAAGAAATTTATATAATAGATTTTCAATGCAATGAAGAGGAATTTGTTGTGTAAGTCTTTGTAGAAACTCCCTAAATTTACATCATCCAAATATATGTGTGTTTTTCAATTTATTGTTGCCCACAAAAATCTCAACAATTTTTCAACTGATTTGCAGAAATTGATATTTGACCTCCATTGATTGGTTTGAAAAGAAAATTTCCATTCATATTTGACCTCCATTGATTAGTTTGAAAAGAAAATTTCCATTCATATTTGACCTCCATTGATTAGTTTCAAAAGCAAATTTCCATGTTTAATCCTATTGTTCATGAGCAAGTACATCCACATGATTTATTTATTTATTTCAGAATTGATTATATAAATCTCTCATGACTTTTTGGAAATAAATCACGCCTTACCTAGTGCAAAGTTCATTGGATTTGTCCTAGCATTTATTTACCTAGTGCAAAGTTCATTGGATTTGTCCTAGCATTTATTTATTTATTTATTTCGGAATTGATTATATAAATCTATCATGACTTTTTGGAAATAAATCATGTCTTACCTAGTGCAAAGTTCATTGGATTTCTCCTAGCATAATTCTCTAGGCCACTAATCTCCTTCTCACTCAACATATGTGGGTGCATTCAATTTTAGAGTAGTATTATTTGCACAATGTTGTAATGTAAGTGATTACATAGTAAATATGGTTATAAATGATGTAGTTTGCAAACCATATATTATAATGTTATAGGTACCAAAAAAAATGTAATTATAGAACCAACAACAAGTAGTCTTTTATTATATGATCAATCAACCAACAAATAATAGCCTTTACATGTGGGATTCATGTCTATTGATATATTTAAATAGAAGAAGGTAGATAATGATTTCCCTAACTACATTGGTTAATAGACCGACCTCCATCCTTTATTGGACATTCTCTAATACAAGACATTGGTCTATTTTTTAGCCTAGTCAACTAGATTCTTCCAACAACTCAACAAGTCTCTCTATTTGGGAATACTTAAGATCTCACAAAATAGCTAATATTCTCCCCATTTAAGAATAATTAAAATGTCACGAAGTAGCTAATGTTCTCTCATTTGAAAATAATTAAAATGTCACAACATAGCTAATGTAATAGATAAACTTTAAAATTTTAGCTAATATTCTCCCATTTAAAAATTATTAAAATCTCACAAAATAGCTAATGTAATAGATAAACTTTAAAAAATTTCTTTTTAAAAATGAAAACTAAAATTTTGATTACAACAAATTTGATACTATGTTTTCTAAATAATCTTTTTGAAATTGGATTATGACTAAATTAAAAAAATAATCCTTTTGAAATTCGATTATATTTCAATTAAAAAAAAAAAAAAATCCTTTTAAAATTCGATTATGACTAAATTTTAAATTGAACAACATAACAAATATATATATATAAGATACATATTGTTTGATAACTAAATTTTAAATGGAACAGCATAACAAATATATATATGTATATATAAGATACACATTGTTTGATAGTGTACAATGTTCTTCCCCAAATAATAATAACCTTCTCATAAAGATACAAGGTACTGACATAAACATTGTGATTTTTTGGCACAATAATTTAATGTGAAGGATACAAAGGACTCACATTATGCTTTTCTTTCTGGAGAGCTGGCAGTGAAGAGAAGTGGTAGAGCTTTTTTGCAGAGCTGGCAGTGAAGAAAAGCAAAAGCATGACCGTTGAATCCAACCAACAATATTTATTTCCAATCCGTGTCTAAATCTCGGCCTCCTCCTCCTCCCATGGCTACCTGCGTGGTGCTGTATGAGTCTGAGTCTTGTCTTGGAGCTGCTCCATGTTTGAATGAGTGTCTGGTCTGGTATGAGTTTTGTCTTGCCTGGTCTGGTCTGGTCTGAGTTTTGTTTGTTTGTTTGAGTGTGGTCTGGAATGTGTTGTTGTGTTGGGGCGGTACTGGGAGGTGAAGGTAAACCTCACATGAATTCAATTCAATTTTTAAGCAACAAGAGCGAAAGGAAAGGATTCAATCCCAGGAGATATCCACCCACACCCTTCTCAATCCTATCCTGGCAGGCAAATTTCTGCACATGTAAGATCTCTTTTCATTGATTCTCAATCCTGGCAGGCAAATTAATTTGTGTACGTGTAAGATCTCTTTTCTTTTCATTGATGGCAGGCAAGGCAGGGCAGGGCAAATTTTTGTCCATGTAAAACCTGTTTTCATTGGGTTTCTTTTTTTAAGCCTTGATGACTTGACATTGTTGATTTGGGATCGGCCCTGTTAACTTAACTGGGCAGTGCGACATAATTATGAATCATAACCTTATTCGCTGTGGTTGTGATTGCAGGGCAGTGCGGCATAATTATGAATCATAACCTTATTCAGGTCAGGTCTCTGTGGTTGTGGTTGTTGCATATATGCAGTTCCAGGTCTCTCTCTGTGGCGGCTCCCAACGTCCCTGAAACGCATTTCGCAATTCCAACGGCAGGCAGGGGTCATTCTTAACAACACAATGCCTGCTCTGCTCAATTCAACAATCTGTGGCTCACGTCATGGACGGAAATTGGTTTGAAGTTTTCATAACCAAAAAAAGGAGGTCTGATAAACAGGGCCATGGAACTTGGCTTGCGCTGCGAGGTCTGATAAACGGTGCTCCAGTTGTAACTTGTCTCTTAGAATTGAGTTTGGGAGGATTAAATAATTGTGTCGTGCGTGCATGACTTATGTTGTTGGGAGCTCAACTGAATACATTTCTTTCTTTCACATTTGACGCAGAGAGTTGCTAAAATGATATTATGTAGGATTATTTCTCTCAGGACAGTCACAGTATAAAAATAGTGGTAAATTCGTCCAATCTTTTCATTCTAAATTTAAATTTTCTGTAGATGTTGTTGTTGGATTCCAAATTATGCACTGTTTTGTTTTGATGATACCTGTTAAGGTTTTTCTCACACAGGAATTGAATTGGGTTTTGTTAAGTTTTTTCTCGCACAGGAATTAAATTGGGTTTTGTTAAGGTTTTTCTCACACAGGAATTGAATTGGGTTTTGATTTATAGATTTGGCAGATAAGTTGAATGAGGATGTGCTGCTTCAATAGCCTTGCCTTTCAATATGTTTCACACATTCAAACAGCGCACTTATTGACGAGTTGGTATTTTCTTTGTTTTTCTAGGATTGAGTATGAGGGTAATTGCTTGGTGTGTTCGGCTGGCGGCAATGGAAGGTGGATGACCTGGTCATATGGAGAACATATGGAGTCCATGCCTGTTGATTTAATGATTAGGCAGAACAAGATGGATAATATATGGATGACGCAGAGAGTTGCATGGTTCTCTCCCTCCTTAAAGGTGGACTGGACAGGACAGTCACAGTGGTAAGATTCGTCCAATCTGTAGATGTTGTTGTTGTTGGATTCTTCCGAATTATGCACTGTTTTGAAAGTTTTTTCTCACAAAGGAATTGGGTTTTGATTTAATGATTTAGGCAGAGCAGTTGATGAATAGCGTTATGTTTGACAAAGGACGCACTTATGTTTGAAACAGCGAACATATCCACGGGGCCGAGTGTGTTATGAAGGGTTTTCTGGTTTGTTTTTCCAGGATTGAGTATGAGGGTTTTTGGGTATGTTCGGGTGGGATTGGGTATGAGGGTTTTTGGGTATGTTCGGGTGGGATTGGGTATGAGGGTTTTTAATTTTGGTGACTCAATGAATGAGAAACTAATGGAATTTATGATGAGGGATGAAGATCCTTCTCCCTTTCCTTTTCAAGTGATGATCGGGCTGAGAAGCTAATGGAACCCTTTCCTTTTCAAGTGATGAACAGGCAGAGTGTTATGAAGGGATGACCTGGAAGGACGGTTCCTCCCTGAGCAGCAATAGAAGGACGGTTACATGGAGAAGATGAGCCTGTATTCCCATCCCAACTTTACAAAAATATATACATGCCCTACCTGTGCCCCGACCCCGTTCGCGAAACAATTTCCGGACAAAGGAAAACGCATGTCAGCGAGCGAGGCACAGCTTCAGCTTCATGGGAATCACAAATCAAAATCTCTGACCTTCCCAGCCGTAGTGTACATGGGATATAACCTGGTGAACTTTATCAATTTTATTAGATGGTTGTAGATTCATTTTCAGCTGTGTGAGGGGCTTATGTTTTTTTTTTCATCTTGTTATGCATTAAAAATTGGATAACCCAGTGTATTTCATCAATTTTATTTGATGGTTGTAGATTCATTTTCAGCTGTGTGACGGGCTTATGTTTTTTTTTATATTTTTCATCTTGTTATGCATTAAAAATTGGATAACCCAGTGAACTTTATCAATTTGATTCGATGGTTGTAGATTCATTTTTCAGCTGTGTGACGGGCTCTCCACAGGAATGGATGCAGCGAGCAGCCAACTTATTGATTGGCTTTAGGATATACAGGTGCTTACTACTTTTCTTTTCTTTTTCTGGAAAGTTTTTATTAGATAAATCATAAAGAAAATGAAAAAGCATGTAGTTCTGTAAGGTAAGAATAGATAATGCATTTTCTTATTGTCACTAAATTGTAAGAGATATTATTTTTGCAGAGAATGGCTGGAATATAGGTGCATGGCCAAAGCATTTACATGACAAAAGAGGCTCAATGATTATGACATTGATCACTTTCAAAAGAAAGAGGCTCAATGATTATGACATTGATCACTTTCAAAAGAAAATAATATTTATTTATTCATTGTATAATTACTCTTGAAAATCTCATAATAATAATAAAAATATTTTTTTGTTTGAAGGGGCTAAAAAGCCTCTTCCCAATGCCCTTGAGAATGAACCATGGTTCTTCTCAAGAGCTTGTGCATCCTCTTTTCTTTTCCATTCTTAGTTTTTTCTTTTCCTCTTTCTTTATATTTAAAAGTAGTTAGCATCTTAGATTTTTAAGTTAATATCTTTAAATGATACATCAATCTAGATTATGAAATATACTTGAATTTTGAAATCCTAATTCAATTTCTCAATTGTTAGTATGTATGCTGTACACATTTCAAATTTTCAAATGCATTAAAACAACTCTTGTTTGTGTATTCATGTTATTTTATTTTAATGTAGTGTTTTATGATTGATGGCCTTTTTGTATTCTTGTTTGTGATGCTTGTTTTTTGAGTTTGATTTAATGCTTGTCTTTACAATGAATATGTATGTCTTCTTGTTGATATGTATTATGAAGTGTGAAACTTGTGTGTGTCCTTTATAGCATTGACTACTTACAATATGTGTTATGTTATGATTAAAATTTAATGTGTGATATTTGTATATTTGCATTATTTTATGCGTGATCATGATCAAAATTTGGTGGGTGATATTTGTATGATCAAAATTTGATGGGTGATATTTTTTTTGGAAAGTTTTCATTACGTAAATCATAAATAAATATTAACCTAGAAAATGAAAAAAAGGATGATTGTAGCAATGTTTGTGGTTCTACTTTCATTTGTATGGTTGTGTATTGATGGGTGATATTTGTATGCTTTCCTATTTACAATATTCTTTGTGTATGGTCATCATAATTTGTTGTGTATTCATGATTGTAGTAATGTTTGTGGTTTTACTCTCATTTGTATTTACAATGACCATGTATGGCATTTGGATATGTACTTCGGAATGTGTGTGAAATTGCTTTTGGCGATGCTTAGGATGTCCATTTACGATTTTCTTTGTGTGTGGTGATCTTCATTTGATGTGTATTCATGATTCTAGCAATGTTTATGGTTTTACTTGCATTTCTATGATTGTGTATGACATTTGGAATGTGTGCAAAATTTTATTTGACAATGCTTAGGATCTCTATGTTTTTATGATATTCTTTGTGTATGGTGATCATAATTTGATGTGTATTCATAATTCTAGCAATCTTTGTGGTTTTACTTGCATTTGTATGGTTGTGTATTTACAATTATTGTGTATGACATTTGGTTATGTATGTACTTTGGAATGCGTGCAAAATTTCATTTGGAAATGTTTAGGATCTCCATGTTTTTGTATCTTATACATTTACAATCGTTTTAGGGTGCCATTGATATGTGATGTTTGTTTGCTTGTATTTTGAGTTTGATATGGATACTATTTACAATGATATTGTATGACATGTACTTTCAAGTGTGCCTGAATTTCTTTTGTCAATGTTTAGTTTGTATATTTATGCATTTACAACATTTTTTTTTGTTTGACATGTAATGTTTGAAAGTTTGACAATTTTTAGGGTTTGTGTATCTACAATTTCTTTGCTTGTAATGATTAAACATTTGATGCTTATTTTCCTGCAATAATCAAAATTTTATGCCTAATGTTCTCATGTTTACAAAATTTGATATGTACTCGTGTATTAATGGAAATTTGATGTGCATTGATGATTGTGTATAATGTTTATTATTTGGTTTTCCTTTACATTTATGTAATTAGAATGAATGTGGCTAAAATATTGTATGCAATTTAAAATAAAATGTGGGGTTTGGGGAGTGATGAGTGTAGTGTAACTATAGGCTAGAAGTGAGGGCGGGGGAGGCCAGATGAGCTCTCACCTTCACGTGGTTGCCCTTGTTAGTAGAGAATTTATGATTCTCGAAGCCAAGAGAAGCTCCTTGTATAAATACACATATACAATCATTAGAGCCCAATTTTTTAATCATTCCCCCACTATATATATATATAGTGGGGAATGATAAATTTTGATGCTTAATGTTTTTATGTTTGTGTGTAATATTATGTATTTGTATAATTATTTGATTGCATTTGTATAATTGTATTTATGTTAATATTTATATAATCACATATATTTATTTGTATTTCATTTATAAACTGATATTTAATAAAATTATTTAGATCCATATTTATGTTAATATTTATATACTCACATATATTTAATTGTATTTCATTTATAAATTAATATTTAATAAAATTATTTAGATCCATAAACTACTCATTATTTTATTATTATTAAATTAAACCAATATATTTCCTAGTGCATGGATATTTTTTGTTTAATTGATTTCGCTACTTATTTTATTATTATTAAATTAATTAAATTAAACAAAAGTCATGCTTCCAAAGTAAGTGGAAAATACTTAGTGAAAGATTAAACATTTCACTTTCAATTATAGACATCGATGTGTCTTTCTATGTGTGCATACCACAACTTAGATGCTCATTAAGGCATTGTTTCATGTTATGTTTTTTTATAAGTACAAGAAACAATAATGAAAATTGACAAAAAGTACTGAAAGAGATTGGGGAATACATGTATTTCATTTATAAATTAATATTTAATAAGCTTACTCATATTAAATTTAATATTAATAAATATTTATTATTTCAATTTTTAAAATTTTAATTCATTATGTTTTCCATTTATAAATTACTATTTAATAAACTTACTTATATTAAATTTAATATTAAATTTAATATTAGTAAATATTTATTATTTCAAATTTTAAAAATTTAATTCATTTATATTTAAAAATATATATATTTTTTGTTAAAATTAAAATTTATTCGATTATGTTTGTATAATATTTAAAACTTTACATTATTATAAAATATATAAAATATGTCTTATATTTTGAGATGCAACACTCAGAATATCCACAGTTTTTATTTGTAGGCGACGTTTCGAGTCTAAATCAAGACTCATGAGTCCTGATGATGAGTTTTGATTTAGACTCGAAACGTCGACTAAAAATGAACACTGTGGATATTTCAAGTGTTGCATCTCAAAATCTACACCACAGAAACCTCCAATCTATCATATGTCCTATACGTTTTGGTCATAATATAACTATGTCTTAAATTTAATCTATATAATTATAAATTTTTGTTATTTATATAAAAATTTAATAATATATAAATATCTATTATATATTTGTTAAAAATGATATTTTATAACATATATATAACACAACCCAGTATGAGGGGATGTCTAAGTTTGTCCATCCATCCATTCTCTTTTAAAATAAAAATAAAAAATCCATCGAAGAGGCTCATTTTACAACCCAATATGAAGGGGAATGTGTAAGTTTGTATGTCCATCCGTTCCCTTTTAAAATTAAAAATAAAAAATAAAAAATAAAAATATTTTAAATAGAAAAATATTGTTGCTTGTGTTTAATAAAAATATTTTAATACCAATTAATATTTTTTTTTCTAAATAAGACTAAATCTATTAAGAAAAAACCATATAGTACAAGCAGAGCTTTGCCAGAAGGCAAAGAGAAGAAACAGGAGCCGGGAGGTGACAGATATCAACCTCAGCTGATAAAAGTACCTCTAGTGCGTAAAGAAACAGGGGGAACAACTAAAAGCATAAAGCGAGACAAAGGGGTCTACCCGTATTGCAGGGAACCTCCATCACATTTTTTCACTTTTTTTTGTCGACTTTAACCCGCTATCGGGATCTCGATCGGATGAACCAATTGTAGACAAGTTTGTTCAAGGAGAAAGCCTCCCTCTTATCTCGATTCCGAGGAAGAGGGGAAAAGCCAGGGCGTCTTCGCGATATCCGCAACGCCGAAAGATCCAGGGCTCGCTGAGGGGGGGTCCTTTGCCTGCTCATCATTTTCTTCATTCGCATCTTTGTCCTCCTCGTCCGAGCTGAAGGAGTCAATGTCGTCCATGGGAGGTGGAACGCATGGCTTCCAGCTCTTTGATTTGGACTTCCCTTTTTGATTCTTCGTTTTGTCGAGGAATGTGGCACATGAGTTTTGGAGATGTCCCGTCTGATGGCAGTGACGGCACCGAAAGGCTGTATTCTCATAGTCTAAGGTTTGGGTCCAATGGAAGTCCCCAATTTTGAGATTTATCTTGTCAGGAAGCCCATTACTGATATCTATTTCTGCACAAATTCTGCCAAATGTGTATATTCCTTTCTCCCCCCTTGAGGCGTCTGTGGCCAGGAATCGGCCTAGAGTGTTCCCAATTCCTTGGAAGACTGCGAAGTGCCAGAGGTGCGCAGGTAGATTTGGAAGCCTGACCCAGATGGGAAGTCGGGTGATGACAGCAGTGGAAGGGTCAAAATCTGGAAACCAAGGAGTAAGGAAGAGCCCTGCTGATCCCCAGAACCAGGGGCCTTCCGTTAATGCCTTCTGATAGTCTTCACTGAAGGCAAAGGCCACAATGAAGAAACCTTTCGAGAAAAAGAGAACCTTGCAGTTGTTGGTCCAGTTGGAATGGATCCACTGATAGAGATCTGCAGTTCGGGGCCATAAGCCATTAAACCTGCAAATGATAGCCTTTTCTGCAAATGTCTGAAATTGGTCCTCCAAAGATGGATGGGAGATCTCAATGGAAGGGGTTTCCTCCCTTTTGTCCACCAGGAAAGGCTTGGGAGCCTCAGCTGGTGGAACGGCTCTCTTGGAAGGCTGCGAGTGAACCGCATCCTTGTAGGAGAAGGAAGGAGCTGAGGAGGATTGCCCAACAGCTCCTCCTCTCAAACGAAGGGAGAGCAAAACTGTAGCATCTTTTTTGATATTGTAATGTGACAGGGGGAGAGAATCTACAAGTTGTTTACCTCCGTGAAGCAGCCTCATGAGATTTGAGGGAATCCCCAATCTGAGTTCGAGATCTTGAAGAATGTCCTGCACCAGATTCGTGGCTCGCACCCAGAGCAGTTTTGTTCCTCCTGTTAAAAGAGAGATCTAGATCTGGTAAACAGATGCTGGATGATCTGAAATAGCTAGCTTCTGATCGGAGAAAATTTCTAGATTCCCCAAATCCAGAGGGTTTTTAGCTTTGAGAGCAACTGAATAAGGATTATTGGCGCTTGGAACCAACAGAGCGGAGTGTCCCAAGGCGGCGGTGGCCAGACAGGGAATGTGGCCGACTCGCTGCCTTTTCTGTCCTTTCTTGCTGAAAATGGCAGCGCTTTGCTGCAAGTCAATGGAGGTAGCATTTGCATCGGCCGCCCGAACAGAGATCTGGCGCTTGTGTATCTGGTTGATGAGGTCGTGAGGCCCAATCGGGCTCTTCGTGCAACCGTAGATGGCTTCAATCTGCAGAATTGAGGGTGGAACTGCTGTATCAATTGCATTCCACAGCATGAACGGGGTCTCCTGGCGAAGGCAGAGGAATTCTGGATGCAGAGCGTAGGGAGGCTCTACAGCAACATCCGCGGCCGCAGAAAACCCATTGACGGCTGGGGTTTTGGCGCTGGAAACCCTAAGCTGCTCCATTTTCTCTTTTTCTCGCATCAACAACCCAACCTCAATAATTCATGTCAAGCTAATACCAATTAATATTGACACATACTTAAAAATATATTAATAAGAAGAAGAAAAAATTCCTGATAAAATGTCTCGATCTGTTTATGAAAATTATGTATATATCATGAAAAAAATAAGTTTTATGGTTTAAGAGTTTATTTGGTCCCATATATACTCTATTTAGCATTCAATGCGTGAAGAAATTTGATCCCTCTCAGCTCATGCTAAATTTGTACTTAAGGTGGATATATGTTGGTTGTTAAAACACCTTTGCTATAGAGAGACCATGGGTTCTATTGTCTCGGCAATCTCAGGATCAAGCTCCATGATTGAGCCAACATAAAGTGATTCCTTCAAGTGGATATTCTTGGTACAAATATTCCATGGACATAGCGACCATTAATCTATGAGGTTCATAGTACACACACACACACACACATACATTAAAATTAATATTCATACAAAATATTTATTTTATAAAAAATCTTTGAATTTCAACTATATAAATTATTGTGCCGAGAGGCACTCTCCAGTGATGTTAGAGGTGTTGGAACGTCTTGATTAATTTTTTAACTCTCAAAATAAAATAAAAATTGAATTATAATTAATAATTAAACTAGTTGAGATCTATCTTAACTCTAGATCTAGAGGGCATTGAGACAGATCAAATCTCTTAAGATGCAAACCTCTTTTAGAGTGAAAATAGATTTGATCCATTTTGATGCTTAGTAGATCCAAAGTTAATATGGACCTAGACTCATGTTTACGAATAATATAACAAAACTCATTGTTTCACATTTCCATATATTTTTATGTGTTTATATGAATATTAAATATGATATCTTATATTATTTATGTGTATTTTTCTTATATTTACATATAAATTTAATTAAAATAATTTGTCGGTCAAAAAGCTTCTATTATACCATGCAAATATTACAACATGGTTGTCCAAATTTCACTATCATTTCAGCCTCACTCCTATTAGATTTGTTAGCCAGAAGAGAAACACAAAAACTCATTATAAATTGCTAAAACCTATAGAGGAGAACAAAAACAGAAAGAATAAAAGTAACAACAGCTAAAAGTTAGGAAAAAGTCAACGTTGCTGTTGCGATCGTGCTGCTGCTAAGCCCGTGAGACAGCGCATACCTGGAGCTAGGGCTCCCTCTTGCAACCATGGAGGATCTGGGTTCACCCCAGGCTCCTCCTCCCCCTCCTCCTCCATCCGCTGATGAAGCCTTCAGATCGTTGCTGGCCTCGCTGCCAAAAAAGAAGAAAATAGAAGTTGCCAAGTTCGTGAAGAAGCTGGATGACATTCCAGAAATCTCCCTTCCTCCTGAGGGACCGATCCAGGTAGCCTTGTCTCTGGCGGATCGAGCCCTTGTTGGCCAGTTTACTGGCCTTTGGCCCTCTCCAAAAACAACGGAGATCTAGGTCGTCAAAAACTGGGTTCCTTTGATCACGAATAGTGTAACCTCGTATTTCTTGGGGAGAGGCTACTTTCTATTAGAATTCATTTCAAAAGAGGATAAAGATCTGATCTTTAGGAATGGCCCTTACCTCATGGGCCCTCGGGGCTTGTACCTCAACAAGTGGACGCCGGACTTTGATCCAGCAGTGGATGTCTTGATGGATGTTCCTATGTGGGTTAGATTGTCGAATCTCCCAGTGCATTGCTGGAATTGGGAATCTCTGAAGCACATAGGCAATGATCTGGGAAAAATTATTGACCAGGCAAATAATAAGGACCAATATGACTGTGCCCGAATCTATGTCAAGGTCGACTTAGAGGTGGGTCTACCGGAGGCGATAAAAAACAATGTTGGCAGCTGGTCTCATGTGCAAAAGATAGATTACGAGTAGCTTCCTTTCAAGTGTCGTAAATGCCACGAATATAGACACTTTGCTAGGGGTTGTCCGAGCAATGGAGAGGTGGAGAAAGGAAAATAGGAGGGTTGGAATCAGGTTAAGCGCCCAAATACTGCTCACAAAACTCCAAAATCTTCTAGGGTTCCAAAAGGCAAAGGTCCTCAGCCGGCTTCTGATCAACAAAAACCCTCCCCCTAAAGGTTGTCAAGAAAATAAGTTTGGGCCCTTAAGCTCAGATTCAGTAGAGGTCCAGGAGGTCGATATGCAAAAGAAAGCGACCCTAGACAAAGGGACATCCTCAGGCTCGAGGTAAGGCGAAAGCGCCTCAGAAAGATCTAAGGAAAAGCATGCAGAAGCTGAAGCTGAGGAACAAACTTCGGACGAATCTGAGGAGGAAGGAGAAATAGGGGAATCACAAATCTCGGCTAGAAGATCGACAAGAGGTCGAATGCCTGCCCGGGAAAAGAGAGAACAAGAAACGTACAAAGACAAGCTCTAGGGCAGTCAACCAACCCTTGAGAAACTTCTGGCAAGAACTACGAAGATGACAAGAAACCAGACACAGGGCTCCAAGGGAGCTCATCACACCCAAAAATGTAAGTGATGAAGGTTGTCTCCTAGAATTGCAGAGGAATGGGGAGCAAAGTGAAAGAAGAATCCATAAGAAGCCTATTAAGGATAGAAGCCCCATATATTCTTCTAATCCAGGAGACAAAAATGGAGGACAAATAATTCCTCCAAACAAGTAAGAAGTTTTGGAATAAAGGTGGAGGACAGGTTGTCTCTGCTCAAGGAGCTTCGGGCGAGCTGGGGCACTCTATGGGATACAAACAAGTATTTGAGGTTCACTGAGATCCTAAAAACCCACTGACTGTTCTTGAAACTTCAGCATCTTGATACAAAGGAGGTCATTAGCCTCTTCAATGTGTATGTCCTAGTAAACGTAGGGGAGAAGAAGGTATGTTGGGACTCTATTAAAAGTCTGGCAGATTTAGAGAATCTGGAAAATACCATCATTGCTGGCGATTTCAACGTCACCTTGCTTTCGTCTGAAAAGCGAGGAGGTAGCATTGTTAGGGATCCGACAAGAGAATGGGTGGACGACCTCATGCAGGATAGGGACCTACTCGACATCAAACCCTCAAAAACGGTAAGTACACTTGGTCAAAACAAAAGAGTCGGCTCTCGGCATATGCAGCAAGACTAGATAGATTTCTTGTTCATAGTTATTTTCTTCTTTTAGGATTAGAGGCTAGAATGCATATTCTTCCCTGTAGCGCCTCAGATCATAAGCCGATCAAGCTTGAAATGTTGGCCCAAAAGGATCTTGACCCTATTCCATTTAGATTTAGTCCTACATGGGTCAAGGTTCCAGACTTCATGGATAAAGTCAAGGAAAATTGGAGGATTCCTGTCAAGGGCTCTCCTTTCTTTGTTTGGGAGGAAAAGCTCAGAAGAGTGAAAGCTGCTTTGAAAATTTGGGCCAAAACCCTCCCTAATCCAGCGGTATAAAGAAAGCATGCCCAAATCAGTCTTGAGATCCATCATTTGCAGATGGAAGATGTAGTCATTACAAAAGATGTTTTACACAGGGAGGCAGATTTACAACAGAAGTTTCATAAGGCATGTTTGTCGGAGGAAGAATATTGGATACAAAAGTCACGCAACCTCTGGCTTAAAGCGGGAGACAGAAATACTTCCTTCTTCCACAAACAAGCCCAAGCGAGAAGAAGCTTCAACTCCATCTCAGAAATCAAGGAAGAATCCATTACTCACAATGACTTCATGAGCATTAAAAAGGAAAATTTCTCTCATTTTAAAAATATTTACAGTGAAGAAGGTGAGTGGGATCAGAATTCTAGATTTCTGGATGTGGTGCCTTCTAAGATAACCCCCAAGATGAATCAGTTCCTAGAGGCAAAGGTCACTAGGGAAGAAATAAAGGCTGCTCTCTTTGCTATGGAGCCCGATAAAACTCTCGGGTCGGATGGCTTCACAACTATATTTCTCCAATATTGTTGGAAGATAGTGGAAAAGGATCTGCACAAAATGGTCTTGAAGTCAAAAGCCTGTCAGAAAATTGGGGGCAGCACGAACTCAACCTTTCTTGCCCTCATTTTGAAGGAAAAGGGAGCCAGTTCCTTCAACAGATTCCAACCTATTTATCTATGCAACATTAGCTACAAGCTGATAACCAAGGTGATAGCCAAAATATTGAAAGGTATCCTTCCTAATATTATCCCGGAGAATCAAGGTGGTTTTGTGCATGGGAGGCAGATTGCGGACAATTTTATCCTAGTGCAAGAGGCGATTCACTCAAGCCTGAAATGAAAAGAAAAGGGCATGGTTGTCAAACTAGATCTAGCTAATGCATTTGATCATGTTAGACACAGCTTCCTCTTTGATGTTTTACGTAAGTTTGGGTTTGGGCTTGAGTTTATCAACTGGATCCGTGCTTGTATCACCGAGCCATGGATCGCCCCTCTGGTGAATGGGCGAGTTGCGGACTTCTTCAAAGCTACAAGAGGGCTTCGGCAGGGGTGTCCTCTTTCTCCCCTTCTTTTTGTACTCCAAGCCTCTATTCTAGGTTTCTATTTGGACAAGAAGCAACTTGATCAGGAGATACTGGGCCTTAACATTGCCAGAGGAGTTAAAACTATAAATCATGCTTTGTTTGCCGACGATTCTCTAATGTTGGGCGCTGCTACTGTGCTTTCTGCTACAAATTTCAAAGAAGTGTTGGATGATCACTGTGAGGCCACGGGTAGCATTGTAAATAAGGGGAAGTGCCATTTTTATTGCTGGAACATTTCCATCAGCGCTCTCAGTGCCATTTCCAAATGTCTGGGCTTTGCTAGCTGTTCGAATTGGGCTTCGTTCAAGTATTTGGGCCTCCCAATATTCCAAAAATATGCCTTCAACGGAGACTGGCTCCCTTTGCTTGATAAATTCAAACTCAAGATTCAAGCTTGGGGTTTCTCTTGGCTAAATCTTGCTGGTAAATCCGCGCTGATCAAGGTTGTCCTCAGAAGTCTTCTTATCTTTCAATTCTCAGTTCTGCTTGCTCCAATCTGCATACTCAAAAAGATGGAGGAGCTCATCCACATTTTTTTTTGGAAAGGTGGAAAATAGAATGAAAGGAGAATTCCTCTTGTCAGTTGGGATAAAGTCACCAAGCCTCTTATGGAAGGTGGACTGAACTTCAAAAATCTTCACTCTCAAAACATTGCCATGGGAGCTAAAATCGTTTGGAGACTTTTGGCATCCAAGCCCGGTTGGGCGCAGAGAGCTTTGTGGAGGAAATACCTCTACGGGCAAAGGAAATGTTGTCTCGACGATCCTCTTTCAAAATCTAGTTCGCATTTGCTCAAACTCTGTGCTCAGGCCATCCCGCTGATCCACCTCCACGCCTACTGGATCCTGGGCAATGGTAAATTAATTAGTATTTGGGATGAATGTATTATGAACAACCCTCCACTTGCCGACAATTGTTCTCTGCATTCGCTATGTGCTTGGATGGCCAACGCTGGATTTAACACCCTATGGGACATCTCTTGCTGGGACAACTGTCATTGGGCTGGTTGGAAGAAGCTTCAGGTGCCGACGGACCTAAAGCCTGCCTGCGATGCTCTGTTCGCTCTCCTTAACAGTATGGCACCGATCCACGCAAGGAGGCTGGATAAACGTGGTCGGAGTTCTCAAACATGTAGTTATACAGTGGCGTTGGGTTATGCAAAGCCGTTGGAACAACCTCACGTCCCGCGTAACCCTACGATTTGGAAGGGGCTATGGTGCCATAAGACCATTATCATAGAAACATCTTTATTTAAATCCCATTAAGCAACATTTAAAAGATTGCATGTTCTTGATATATAACTTTATTTTATAAAATCACAAAATGCTTTTCCATGTTTAATTTCTTATAAAAGTGGCTGGTGGATTGATCGTAAAACTAACATATTTCTGAATCATAACCTTAATAAGATTCATTCACCTTAACCTAGTTAATAGAACTGTAATAAAAGGGGAAAAAATGCAAAAAGAATCAATAGCCTTAGATAATAAAACTATATTGACAAAAAAAATGCAAAGTTACTCACACCCACCCCACTAAGCATTGTGAGGTTAATACAAGTAAAATTGTGACTAAAAAGTTACCCCTCTATTTCCCTTATAAAGTGTTAATACAAATACACTCTAAGCTTCCAATATATTTTGGAAGCTTATATAGGGTATCTGACTAAATAGGATTGAATATCTTGTCATAGTATCTAACCAACTCATTAGGGAGTTTTTGGATTTCCTTAATTTTTGGTGCCACAAGATGCTTAACATCTTGGTTTTCAAAAAATGTTAGGAAGTAATTATTGATTTCATCCTTTTATTCTATTAAAATTTTATGTAAAGTTCACGAAATAGGTTAATCATTTTTTCTCAGTGCACCCACAAACTATGTCACTTGCTTTATTTGCAGGATCCCTGTGTTTTTCCACAAATAAACCAATGCCTCTTTGGACACTGATCTCCCTCATATATAAGGAGGTGCCTAGCATTAACATGTGTCATAATTGTTGTTATTAGTATTTTCGATGACATGGTTGGTGGTGAATTTGGAATCAACTAACTCGAAATCATGAATGGTATCATTGAACTAATGTAGTTTATTCTTTCACTAGGTGCCTTTTGACACTTTGTTATTTTCTACTACTTATTTCTAATAACCTCGGTCTTTATAATTGACAACATTTTTCTTTTGCATTATGTCTCTTCATTGAACCCCTCTGTCAAATGTTTTTTAACTTTTCCAATGATTAAATTTAGTGAGGGGTCTCTACTATGGGATCTTCAACTTATGTAAGAAAGTTAGTCTCTCCTCCTTCAAGTCTAGCATTGATCCAAGTTCCTTCCATCTCTAACCTTTAGATCCAAGTTCTATTAGTAAATGTATAATCTTCATTTTGTTGACTCGAAACTAAGGCTAGACCAAATTAATTATGCAAGTGGCATCGAAGGATTTCATCAATATCAAGACATGGTCATGTTGGATTTAATGTTCTAAGTATTGCAGGTCTCCACTCATTGACTTCAACAATTTTTATATTTTTTGAACATATGCAAGCTCCCAAGCCTGCCTCCACCATATTCATGTCTCCCCTAGGTTAGGAAATTTGGTAGTTCCTACCTCTTCCACATCCAATCATTCATCATCTCTCGACTCGAATAGGTTTGACACTCTGTTGACCCATTACTACATTAAAACTTCTTCTCTATAGATTGACGAGGGTCCACATAGTCAAACATCTCAGATCTTATTTTTATTTTTCCTTGCTTAATTTTATACAATTCAATCAAGGGTTTGTATCATGCTTTTCTTCTTTTAGTTATTTTATTCAAATATTTTTCTGATGTATACTCTCTTTGCCTCTTGATAACTTGTTTATTTCCTCTTCTTGGAACGATTTAACTTTCTCACAACCTCCTTGTTTAGCCTAGCCAACTATGGTTTTTCTTTCTTAGAGGCATCTCATGAGTGGCTACACTCCCATTATCAATCCCGAACTTACTCTGGTCGCTGGTGGTAATCATTACAAGATGTCCATTTCCTTAAGAAATGCTCTAAATCTTGTCTTTTTCTTTCAACTAGTGTGGATCGAAATTCTTAGAGGAGTTCATGCTTTAACATAGTGTCCAACTCCCTTGTTGATAAGAAATTTATATAATAGATTTTCAATGCAATGAAGAGGAATTTGTTGTGTAAGTCTTTGTAGAAACTCCCTAAATTTACATCATCCAAATATATGTGTGTTCTTCAATTTATTGTTGCCCACAAAAATCTCAACAATTTTTCAACTGATTTGCAGAAATTGATATTTGACCTCCATTGATTGGTTTGAAAAGAATATTTCCATTCATATTTGACCTCCATTGATTAGTTTGAAAAGAAAATTTCCATTCATATTTGACCTCCATTGATTAGTTTCAAAAGCAAATTTCCATGTTTAATCCTATTGTTCATGAGCAAGTACAAGAAAATTTCCATTATTTCAGAATTGATTATATAAATCTCTCATGACTTTTTGGAAATAAATCACGCCTTACCTTGTGCAAAGTTCATTGGATTTGTCCTAGCATTTATTTATTTATTTATTTCGGAATTGATTATATAAATCTATCATGACTTTTTGGAAATAAATATTGTCTTACCTAGTGCAAAGTTCATTGGATTTCTCCTAGCATAATTCTCTAGGCCACTAATCTCCTCACTCAACTAATCTCCTTCTCACTCAACATATGTGGGTGCATTCAATTTTAGAGTAGTATTATTTGCACAATGTTGTAATGTAAGTGATTACATAGTAAATATGGTTATAAATGATGTAGTTTGCAAACCATATATTATAATGTTATAGGTACCAAAAGAAATGTAATTATAGAACCAACAACAAGTAGTATTTTATTATATGATCAATCAACCAACAAATAATAGCCTTTACATGTGGGATTCATGTCTATTGATATATTTAAATAGAAGAAGGTAGATAATGATTTCCCTAACTACATTGGTTAATAGACCCACCTCCATCCTTTATTGGACATTCTCTAATACAAGACATTGGTCTATTTTTTAGCCTAGTCAACTAGATTCTTCCAACAACTCAACAAGTCTCTCTATTTGGGAATACTTAAGATCTCACAAAATAGCTAATATTCTCCCCATTTAAGAATAATTAAAAATTTCACAAAGTAGCTAATGTTCTCTCATTTGAAAATAATTAAAATCTCACAACATAGCTAATGTAATAGATAAACTTTAAAATTTTAGCTAATATTCTCCCATTTAAAAATTATTAAAATCTCACAAAATAGCTAATGTAATAGATAAACTTTAAAAAATTTCTTTTTAAAAATGAAAACTAAAATTTTGATTACAACAAATTTGATACTATGTTTTCTAAATAATCTTTTTGAAATTGAAATATGAATAATCCTTTTGAAATTTGATTATAACTAAATTAAAAAGAAAAATAATCCTTTTAAAATTCGATTATGACTAAATTTTAAATTGAACAACATAACAAATATATATATAAGATACATATTGTTTGATAACTAAATTTTAAATTGAACAGCAAAACAAATATATATATGTATATATAAGATACACATTGTTTGATAGTGTACAATGTTCTTCCCCAAATAATAATAACCTTCTCATAAAGATATAAACATTGTGCTTTTTTGGCACAATAATTTAATGTGAAGGATACAAAGGACTCACATTATGCTTTTCTTTCTGGAGAGCTGGCAGTGAAGAGAAGTGGTAGAGCTTTTTTGCAGAGCTGGCAGTGAAGAAAAGCAAAAGCATGACCGTTGAATCCAACCAGCAATATTTATTTCCAATCCGTGTCTAAATCTCGGCCTCCTCCTCCTCCCATGGCTACCTGCGCGGCGCTGTATGAGTCTGAGTCTTGTCTTGGAGCTGCTCCATGTTTGAATGAGTGTCTGGTCTGGTATGAGTTTTGTCTTGCCTGGTCTGGTATGGTATGAGTTGTCTGGTCTGGTCTGGTCTGAGTTTTGTTTGTTTGTTTGAGTGTGGTCTGGAATGTGTTGTTGTGTTGGGGCGGTACTGGGAGGTGAAGGTAAACCTCACATGAATTCAATTCAATTTTTAAGCAACAGGAGCGAAAGGAAAGGATTCAATCCCAGGAGATATCCACCCACACCCTTCTCAATCCTATCCTGGCAGGCAAATTTCTGCACATGTAAGATCTCTTTTCATTGATTCTCAATCCTGGCAGGCAAATTAATTTGTGTACATGTAAGATCTCTTTTCTTTTCATTGATGGCAGGCAAGGCAGGGCAGGGCAAATTTTTGTCCATGTAAAACCTGTTTTCATTGGGTTTCTTTTTTTAAGCCTTGATGACTTGACATTGTTGATTTGGGATCGGCCCTGTTAACTTAACTGGGCAGTGCGACATAATTATGAATCATAACCTTATTCGCTGTGGTTGTGATTGCAGGGCAGTGCGGCATAATTATGAATCATAACCTTATTCAGGTCTCTGTGGTTGTGGTTGTTGCATATATGCAGTTCCAGGTCTCTCTCTGTGGCGGCTCCCAACGTCCCTGAAACGCATTTCGCAATTCCAACGGCAGGCAGGGGTCATTCTTAACAACACAATGCCTGCTCTGCTCAATTCAACAATCTGTGGCTCACGTCATGGACGGAAATTGGTTTGAAGTTTTCATAACCAAAAAAAGGAGGTCTGATAAACAAGGCCATGGAACTTGGCTTGCGCTGCGAGGTCTGATAAACGGTGCTCCAGTTGTAACTTGTCTCTTAGAATTGAGTTTGGGAGGATTAAATAATTGTGTCGTGCGTGCATGACTTATGTTGTTGGGAGCTCAACTGAATACATTTCTTTCTTTCACATTTGACGCAGAGAGTTGCTAAAATGATATTATGTAGGATTATTTCTCTCAGGACAGTCACAGTATAAAAATAGTGGTAAATTCGTCCAATCTTTTCATTCTAAATTTAAATTTTCTGTAGATGTTGTTGTTGGATTCCAAATTATGCACTGTTTTGTTTTGATGATACCTGTTAAGGTTTTTCTCACACAGGAATTGAATTGGGTTTTGTTAAGTTTTTTCTCGCACAGGGATTAAATTGGGGTTTTGTTAGCGTTTTTTCACAGGAATTGAAATGGGCTTTGATTTATAGATTTGGCAGATAAGCTGAATGAGGATGCTGCTTCAATAGCTCTTGCCTTTCAATATGTTTCACAGATTCAAACAGCGCACTTATTGACGAGTTGGTATTTTCTTTGTTTTTCTAGGATTGAGTATGAGGGTAATTGCTTGGTGTGTTCGGCTGGCGGCAATGGAAGGTGGATGACCTGGTCATATGGAGAACATATGGAGTCCATGCCTGTTGATTTAATGATTAGGCAGAACAAGATGGATAACATATGGATGACGCAGAGAGTTGCATGGTTCTCTCCCTCCTTAAAGGTGGACTGGACAGGACAGTCACAGTGGTAAGATTCGTCCAATCTGTAGATGTTGTTGTTGTTGGATTCTTCCGAATTATGCACTGTTTTGTTTTTTCTCACAAAGGAATTGGGTTTTGAAAGTTTTTTCTCACAAAGGAATTGGGTTTTGATTTAATGATTTAGGCAGAGCAGTTGATGAATAGCGTTATGTTTGACAAAGGACGCACTTATGTTTGAAACAACGAACATATCCACGGGGCCGAGTGTGTTATGAAGGGTTTTCTGGTTTGTTTTTCCAGGATTGAGTACGAGGGTTTTTGGGTATGTTCGGGTGGGATTGGGTATGAGGGTTTTTAATTCTGGTGACTTAATGAATGAGAAACTAATGGAATTTATGATGAGGGATGAATATCCTTCTCCCTTTCCTTTTCAAGTGATGATCGGGCTGAGAAGCTAATGGAACCCTTTCCTTTTCAAGTGATGAACAGGCAGAGTGTTATGAAGGGATGACCTGGAAGGACGGTTTCTCCCTGAGCGGCAATAGAAGGACGGTTACATGGAGAAGATGAGCCTGTATTCCCATCCCAACTTTACAAAAATATATACATGCCCTACCTGTGCCCCGACCCCGTTCGCGAAACAATTTCCGGACAAAGGAAAACGCATGTCAGCGAGCGAGGCACAGCTTCAGCTTCATGGGAATCACAAATCAAAATCTCTAACCTTCCCAGCCGTAGTGTACATGGGATATAACCTGGTGAACTTTATCAATTTTATTAGATGGTTGTAGATTCATTTTCAGCTGTGTGAGGGGCTTATGTTTTTTTTTTCATCTTGTTATGCATTGAAAATTGGATAACCCAGTGTATTTCATCAATTTTATTTGATGGTTGTAGATTCATTTTCAGCTGTGTGACGGGCTTATGTTTTTTTTATATTTTTCATCTTGTTATGCATTAAAAATTGGATAACCCAGTGAACTTTATCAATTTTATTCGATGGCTGTAGATTCATTTTTCAGCTGTGTGACGGGCTCTCCACAGGAATGGATGCAGCGAGCAGCCAACTTATTGATTGGCTTTAGGATATACAGGTGCTTACTACTTTTCTTTTCTTTTTCTGGAAAGTTTTCATTAGATAAATCATAAAGAAAATGAAAAAGCATGTAGTTCTGTAAGGTAAGAATAGATAATGCATTTTCTTATTGTCACTAAATTGTAAGAGATATTATTTTTGCAGAGAATGGCTGGAATATAGGTGCATGGCCAAAGCATTTACATGACAGAAGAGGCTCAATGATTATGACATTGATCACTTTCAAAAGAAAGAGGCTCAATGTTTATGACATTGATCACTTTCAAAAGAAATTAATATTTATTTATTCATTGTATAATTACTCTTGAAAATCTCATAATAATAATAAAAATATTTTTTTGTTTGAAGGGGCCAAAAAGCCTCTTCCCAATGCCCTTGAGAATGAACCATGGTTCTTCTCAAGAGCTTGTGCATCCTCTTTTCTTTTCCATTCTTAGTTTTTTCTTTTCCTCTTTCTTTATATTTAAAAGTAGTTAGCATCTTAGATTTTTAAGTTAATATCTTTAAATGATACATCAATCTAGATTATGAAATATACTTGAATTTTGAAATCCTAATTCAATTTCTCAATTGTTAGTATGTATGCTCTACACATTTCAAATTTTTAAATGCATTAAAACAACTCTTGTTTGTGTATTCATGTTATTTTATTTTAATGTAGTGTTTTATGATTGATGGCATTTTTGTATTCTTGTTTGTGATTGTGTATAGTGATGCTTGTTTTTTGAGTTTGATTTAATGCTTGTCTTTACAATGAATATGTATGTCTTCTTGTTGATATGTATTATGAAGTGTGAAACTTGTGTGTGTCCTTTATAGCATTGACTATTTACAATATGTGTTATGTTATGATTAAAATTTAATGTGTGATATTTGTATATTTGCATTATTTTATGCGTGATCATGATCAAAATTTGGTGGGTGATATTTGTATGATCAAAATTTGATGGGTGATATTTTTTTTTTGGAAAGTTTTCATTACGTAAATCATAAATAAATATTAAATCTAGAAAATGAAAAAGGATGATTGTAGCAATGTTTGTGGTTCTACTTTCATTTGTATGGTTGTGTATTGATGGGTGATATTTGTATGCTTTCCTATTTACAATATTCTTTGTGTATGGTCATCATAATTTGTTGTGTATTCATGATTGTAGTAATGTTTGTGGTTTTACTCTCATTTGTATTGACAATGACCATGTATGGCATTTGGAGGATATGTACTTCTAATGTTTGAAATTGCTTTAAGCATGCTTAGGATGTCCATTTACGATTGGCAGGTGGTGATCTTCATTTGATGTGTAGTCATGATTCTAGCAATGTTTATGGTTTTACTTGCATTTCTATGATTGTGTATGACATTTGGAATGTGTGCAAAATTTTATTTGACAATGCTTAGGATCTCTATGTTTTTATGATATTCTTTGTGTATGGTGATCATAATTTGATGTGTATTCATAATTCTAGCAATCTTTGTGGTTTTACTTGCATTTGTATGGTTGTGTATTTACAATTATTGTGGCTGACATTTGGTTATGTATGTACTTTGGAATGCGTGCAAAATTTCATTTGGAACTGTTTAGGATCTCCATGTTTTTGTATCTTATACATTTACAATCGTTTTAGGGTGCCATTGATATGTGATGTTTGTTTGCTTGTATTTTGAGTTTGATATGGATACTATTTACAATGATATTGTATGACATGTACTTTCAAGTGTGCATGAATTTCTTTTGTCAATGTTTAGTTTGTATATTTATGCATTTACAACATTTTTTTTTGTTTGACATGTAATGTTTGAAAGTTTGACAATTTTTAGGGTTTGTGTATCTACAATTTCTTTGCTTGTAATGATTAAACATTTGATGCTTATTTTCCTGCAATAATCAAAATTTTATGCCTAATGTTCTCATGTTTACAAAATTTGATATGTACTCGTGTATTAATGGAAATTTGATGTGCATTGATGATTGTGTATAATGTTTATTATTTGGTTTTCCTTTACATTTATGTAATTAGAATGAATGTGGCTAAAATATTGTATGCAATTTAAAATAAAATGTGGGGTTTGGGGAGTGATGAGTGTAGTGTAACTATAGGCTAGAAGTGAGGGCGGGGGAGGCCAGATGAGCTCTCACCTTCACGTGGTTGCCCTTGTTAGTAGAGAATTTATGATTCTCGAAGCCAAGAGAAGCTTCTTGTATAAATACACATATACAATCATTAGAGCCCAATTTTTTAATCATTCCCCCACTATATATATATATATATATATATATATAGTGGGGAATGATAAATTTTGATGCTTAATGTTTTTATGTTTGTGTGTAATATTATGTATTTGTATAATTATTTGATTGCATTTGTATAATTGTATTTATGTTAATATTTATATAATCACATATATTTATTTGTATTTCATTTATAAACTGATATTTAATAAAATTATTTAGATCCATATTTATGTTAATATTTATATACTCACATATATTTAATTGTATTTCATTTATAAATTAATATTTAATAAAATTATTTAGATCCAGAAACTACTCATTATTTTATTATTATTAAATTAAACCAATATATTTCCTAGTGCATGGATATCTTTTGTTTAATTGATTTCGCTACTTATTTTATTATTATTAAATTAATTAAATTAAACAAAAGTCATGCTTCCAAAGTAAGTGGAAAATACTTAGTGAAAGATTAAACATTTCACTTTCAATTATAGACATCGATGTGTCTTTCTATGTGTGCATACCACAACTTAGATGCTCATTAAGGCATTGTTTCATGTTATGTTTTTTTATAAGTACAAGAAACAATAATGAAAATTGACAAAAAGTACTGAAAGAGATTGGGGAATACATGTATTTCATTTATAAATTAATATTTAATAAGCTTACTCATATTAAATTTAATATTAATAAATATTTATTATTTCAATTTTTAAAATTTTTTTAATTCATTATGTTTTCCATTTATAAATTACTATTTAATAAACTTCCTTATATTAAATTTAATATTAGTAAGTATTTATTATTTCAAATTTTAAAAATTTAATTCATTTATATTTAAAAATATATATATTTTTTGTTCAAATTACAATTTATTCGCTTATGTTTGTATAATATTTAAAACTTTACATTATTATAAAATATGATAAAATATGTCTTATATTTTGAGATGCAACACTCGTAATATCCACAGCTTTTATTTGTAGGCTGATTGCTGAGTTCAAAATCAAGACTCATGAGTTCCGATGATGAGTTTTGATTTAGAATTCCTCGAAACGTCGACTAAAAATGAACACTGTGGATATTTCAAGTGTTGCATCTCAAAATCTACACCACAGAAACCTCCAATCTATCATATGTCCTATACGTTTTGGTCATAATAAAACTATGTCTTAAATTTAATCTATATAATCATAAATTTTTGTTATTTATATAAAAATTTAATAATATATAAATATCTATTATATATTTGTTAAAAATGATATTTTATAACATATATATAACACAACCCAGTATGAGGGGATGTCTAAGTTTGTCCATCCATCCATTCTCTTTTAAAATAAAAATAAAAAATCCATCGAAGAGGCTCATTTTACAACCCAATATGAAGGGGAATGTGTAAGTTTGTATGTCCATCCGTTCCCTTTTAAAATAAAAAATAAAAATATTTTAAATAGAAAAATATTGTTGCTTGTGTTTAATAAAAATATTTTAATACCAATTAATATTTTTTTTTTCTAAATAAGACTAAATCTATTAAGAAAAAACCATATAGTACAAGCAGAGCTTTGCCAGAAGGCAAAGAGAAGAAACAGGGAGCTGGAAATGATAGATATCAACCTCAGCTCCTAAAAGCAATTTAGTGCAAGCAGAAAGAAACAGGGGGAACAAGGGGAACTGAAAGCATAAAGCGAGACAAAGGGGTCTACCCAGATTGGGTAGGAACCTCCAGACGGCATTTTTTCACTTTTTTTTTGCTGACTTTAACCCAGCCATTGGGATCTGACTGGACAGGAACCAATTGTTGACAAGTTTGTTCTGAAGGAGAAGCCTCCTTATCTGAATCCGAGGAAGAGGGTGCTTGTGGGCGTTTCTGCGATATCTGCAACGCCGAAAGATCCATAGGGCTCGCTGAGGGGGGGTCCTTTGCCTGCTCATCATTTTCTTCATTCGCATCTTTTTCCTCCTCGTCCGAGCTGAAGGAGTCAATGTCGTCCATGGGAGGTGGAACGCATGGCTTCCAGCTCTTTGATTTGGACTTCCCTTTTTGATTCTTCGTTTTGTCGAGGAATGTGGCACATGAGTTTTGGAGATGTCCCGTCTGATGGCAGTGACGGCACCGAAAGGCTGTATTCTCATAGTCTAAGGTTTGGGTCCAATGGAAGTCCCCGATTTTGAGATTTATCTTGTCAGGAAGCCCATTACTGATATCTATTTCTGCACAAATTCTGCCAAATGTGTATATTCCTTTCTCCCCCCTTGAGGCGTCTGTGGCCAGGAATCGGCCTAGAGTGTTCCCAATTCCTTGGAAGACTATGAAGTGCCAGAGGTGCGCAGGTAGATTTGGAAGCCTGACCCAGATGGGAAGTCGGGTGATGACAGCAGTGGAAGGGTCAAAATATGGAAACCAAGGAGTAAGGAAGAGCCCTGCTGATCCCCAGAACCAGGGGCCTTCCGTTAATGCCTTCTGATAGTCTTCATTGAAGGCAAAGGCCACAATGAAGAAACCTTTCGAGCAAAAGAGAACCTTGCAGTTGTTGGTCCAGTTGGAATGGATCCACTGATAGAGATCTGCAGTTCGGGGCCATAAGCCATTAAACCTGCAAATGATAGCATTTTCTGCAAATGTTTGAAATTGGTCCTCCAAAGATGGATGGGAGATCTCAATGGAAGGGGTTTCCTCCCTTTTGTCCACCAGGAAAGGCTTGGGAGCCCACCGTGGAACGGCTCTCTGGAAGGCCGCGAGTGAACCGCATCCCGTAGGAGAAGGAAGGAGCCGAGGAGATTGCCCAATGCCTCCTCCTCTCAAACAGGGAGAGCATAACCGTAGCATCTTTTTTGATATTGTAATGTGATAGGGGGAGAGAATCTACAAGTTGTTCACCTCCGTGAAGCAGCCTCATGAGATTTGAGGGAATCCCCAATCTGAGTTCGAGATCTTGAAGAATGTCCTGCACCAGATTCGTGGCTCGCACCCAGAGCAGTTTTGTTCCTCCTGTTAAAAGAGAGATCTGGATCTGGTAAACAGATGCTGGATGATCTGAAATAGCTAGCTTCTGATCGGAGAAAATTTCTGGATTCCCCAAATCCAGAGGGTTTTTAGCTTTGAGAGCAATTGAATAAGGATTATTGGCGCTTGGAACCAACAGAGCGGAGTGTCCCAAGGCGGCGGTGGCCAGACAGGGAATGTGGCCGACTCCCTGCCTTTTTTGTCCTTTCTTGCTGAAAATGGCAGCGCTTTGCTGCAAGTCAATGGAGGTAGCATTTGCATCGGTCGCCCGAACAGAGATCTGGCGCTTGTGTATCTGGTTGATGAGGTCGTGAGGCCCAATCGGGCTCTTCGTGCAACCGTAGATGGCTTCAATCTGCAGAATTGAGGTTGGAACTGCTGTATCAATTGCATTCCACAGCATGAACGGGGTCTCCTGGCGAAGGCAGAGGAATTCTGGATGCAGAGCGTAGGGAGGCTCTACAGCAACATCCGCGGCCGCAGAAAACCCATTGACGGCTGGGGTTTTGGCGCTGGAAACCCTAAGCTGCTCCATTTTCTCTTTTTCTCGCATCAACAACCCAACCTCAATAATTCATGTCAAGCTAATACCAATTAATATTGACACATACTTAAAAATATATTAATAAGAAGAAGAAAAAATTCCTGATAAAATGTCTCGATCTGTTTATGAAAATTATGTATATATCATGAAAAAAATAAGTTTTATGGTTTAAGAGTTTATTTGGTCCCATATATACTCTATTTAGCATTCAATGCGTGAAGAAATTTGATCCCTCTCAGCTCATGCTAAATTTGTACTTAAGGTGGATATATGTTGGTTGTTAAAACACCTTTGCTATAGAGAGACCATGGGTTCTATTGTCTCGGCAATCTCAGGATCGAGCTCCATGATTGAGCCAACATAAAGTGATTCCTTCATGTGGATATTCTTTGGTACAAATATTCCAAGGACATAGCGAACACACTCCATGAGGTTCATAGTACACACACACACACACACACACATACATTAAAAATTATCATGTCAAATGTCATTTATTTTATAAAAAATCTTTTGAATTAAACTATATAAATTATTGTGCCAAGAGAAAATTTCAGTTGATGCCAGAGGTGTTGGAACGTCTTGATTAATTTTTTAACTCTGTAAAATAAAATAAAAATTGAATTATAATTAATACTAAGAACTAGTTGTGATCTATCTAATCCCCTGGAGACAGAGGGCATTGAGACAGATCAAATCTCTTAAGATGCAAACCTCTTTTAGAGTGAAAATAGATTTGATCCATTTTGATGCTTAGTAGATCCAAAGTTAATATGGACCTAGCCTCATGTTTACGAATAATATAACAAAACTCATTGTTTCACATTTCCATATATTTTTATGTGTTTATATGAATATTAAATATATATCTTTATATTATTATGTGTATTTTTCTTATATTTACATATAAATTTAATTAAAATAATTTGCTCGTCAAAAAGCTTCTATTATACCATGCAAATATTACAACATGGTTGTCCAAATTTCACTATCATTTCAAATTTCACTCCTATTAGAGCCTATAGCCGTAAGAGAAACACAAAAACTCATTATAAATTGGTTTTAACCTATGTAGGAGAACAAATCCAAAGAATAAAAGTAACAACAGCTAAAAGTTAGGAAAAAATCAACGTTGCTGTTGCGATCGTGCTGCTGCTAAGCCCGTGAGACAGCGCATACCTGGAGCTAGGGCTCCCTCTTGCAACCATGGAGGATCTGGGTTCACCCCAGGCTCCTCCTCCCCCTCCTCCTCCATCCGCTGATGAAGCCTTCAGATCGTTGCTGGCCTCGCTGCCAAAAAAGAAGAAAATAGAAGTTGCCAAGTTCGTGAAGAAGCTGGATGACATTCCAGAAATCTCCCTTCCTCCTGAGGGACCGATCCAGGTAGCCTTGTCTCTGGCGGATCGAGCCCTTGTTGGCCAGTTTACTGGCCTTTGGCCCTCTCCAAAAACAACGGAGATCTAGGTCGTCAAAAACTGGGTTCCTTTGATCACGAATAGTGTAACCTCGTATTTCTTGGGGAGAGGCTACTTTCTATTAGAATTCATTTCAAAAGAGGATAAAGATCTGATCTTTAGGAATGGTCCTTACCTCATGGGCCCTCGGGGCTTGTACCTCAACAAGTGGACGCCGGACTTTGATCCAGCAGTGGATGTCTTGATGGATGTTCCTATGTGGGTTAGATTGTCGAATCTCCCAGTGCATTGCTGGAACTGGGAATCTCTGAAGCACATAGGCAATGATCTGGGAAAATTTATTGACCAGGCAAATAATAAGGACCAATATGACTGTGCCCGAATCTATGTCAAGGTCGACTTAGAGGTGGGTCTACCGGAGGCGATAAAAATCAATGTTGGCAGCTGGTCTCATGTGCAAAAGATAGATTACGAGTAGCTTCCTTTCAAGTGTCGTAAATGCCACGAATATGACGGCCACTTTGCTAGGGTTGTCCGTCTAATGGAGAGGTGGAGAAAGGAAAATAGGAGGGTTGAACGTGTTGCCCCAACACGCTTCACAAAACTCCAAAATCTTCTCTAGGGTTCCAAAAAGGCAAAGGTTCTCAGCCTGCTTTTGATCAGCAAAACCCTAACCCTAAAGGGAAAGAAAATAAGTTTGGGCCTCTCAGTTAAGCTTTAGTAGATCCAGGAGGTCGAGATGCAAAATAAAGGGATCTCGAACAAAGGGACGCCCTCAGGCTCGAGGCAGGGTGAAAGCACCTCATAAAGACCTAAGGAAAAGCATGCATAAGCTGAAGAGGAGGAACATGAATCAGAGGAATTTGAGGAGGAAGGAGAAATAGGGGAATAAAAAATCTCAGCTAGAAGATCGACAAAATGCCTGCCTTGGAAAAGAGAGAGCAAGAAACATACAAAGATAAAATTCAGGGCAGTCAGCCAACCCTTGAAAAATTATTGGCAAAAACTCCCAAGATGACAAGAAACTAGATAGAGGGCTCCAAGGGAGCTCATCACACTAAAAAATGTAAGTGATGAAGGTTGTCTCCTGGAATTGCAGAGGATTGGGGAGCAAAGTGAAAGAAGAAGCCATGAGAAGCATGCTTCGAATAGAAACCCCATATATTCTTCTAATCCAGGAGACAAAAATGGAGGACAAAGTTTTCCTCCATACAAGTAAGAAATTTTGGAATAAAGGTGGAGGATGTGGTTGTCTCCGTCAAGGAGTCAGCAGCCGGGCACTCTATGGGGATACAAAACAAGTATTTGAGGTTCACCGAGATCCTAAAAACCCACTGACTGTTCTTGAAACTTCAGCATCTTGATACAAAGGAGGTCATTAGCCTCTTCAATGTGTATGTCCTAGTAAACGTAGGGGAGAAGAAGGTATGTTGGGACTCTATTAGAAGTCTGGCAGATTTAGAGAATCTGGAAAATACCATCATTGCTGGCGATTTCAACGTCACCTTGCTTTCGTCTGAAAAGCGAGGAGGTAGCATTGTTAGGGATCCGACAAGAGAATGGGTGGACGACCTCATGCAGGATAGGGACCTACTCGACATCAAACCCTCAAAAACGGTAAGTACACTTGGTCAAAACAAAAGAGTCGGCCCTCGGCATATTGCAGCAAGACTAGATAGATTTCTTGTTCATAGTTATTTTCTTCTTTTAGGATTAGAGGCTAGAATGCATATTCTTCCCTGTAGCGCCTCAGATCATAAGCCGATCAAGCTTGATATGTTGGCCCAAACGATCTCTTTGACCTGCCCCAATTAGATTTAGTCCCACATGGGTCAAGGTTCCAGACTTGCGGATAAAGTCAACGAAATTGGAGGATTCTGTCATACCTCTCTTTCTTTGTTTGGGAGGAAAAGCTCGTAAGAGTGAAAGTCGTTGAAAATTTGGGCCAAACCCTCCCTAATCCAATGTGTATAAAGAAAGCATTCTTGGCCCCATTTTTGAGATCCATCATTTGCGTATGGAAGATGTAGTCATTACAAAAGATGTTTTACACAGGGAGGCAGATTTACAACAGAAGTTTCATAAGGCATGTTTGTCGGAGGAAGAATATTGGATACAAAAGTCACGCAACCTCTGGCTTAAAGCGGGAGACAGAAATACTTCCTTCTTCCACAAACAAGCCCAAGCGAGAAGAAGCTTCAACTACATCTCAGAAATCAAGGAAGAATCCATTACTCACAATGACTTCATGAGCATTAAAAAGGAAAATTTCTCTCATTTTAAAAATATTTACAGTGAAGAAGGTGAGTGGGATCAGAATTCTAGATTTCTGGATGTGGTGCCTTCTAAGATAACCCCCAAGATGAATCAGTTCCTGGAGGCAAAGGTCACTAGGGAAGAAATAAAGGCTGCTCTCTTTGCTATGGAGCCCGATAAAACTCTCGGGTCGGATGGCTTCACAACTATATTTCTCCAATATTGTTGGAAGATAGTGGAAAAGGATCTGCACAAAATGGTCTTGAAGTCAAAAGCCTGTCAGAAAATTGGGGGCAGCACGAACTCAACCTTTCTTGCCCTCATTTTGAAGGAAAAGGGAGCCAGTTCCTTCAACAGATTCCAACCTATTTATCTATGCAACATTAGCTACAAGCTGATAACCAAGGTGATAGCCAAAATATTGAAAGGTATCCTTCCTAATATTATCCCGGAGAATCAAGGTGGTTTTGTGCATGGGAGGCAGATTGTGGACAATTTTATCCTAGTGCAAGAGGCGATTCACTCAAGCATGAAATGAAAAGAAAAGGGCATGGTTGTCAAACTAGATCTAGCTAATGCATTTGATCATGTTAGAACACAAAATTTTCCTCGATGTTTTACGTAAGTTTGGCTTGGGTTTGAGTTTATCAATCGGATCCGTGCTTGTATCACCGAGCCATGGATCGCCCCTCTGGTGAATGGGCGAGTTGCGGACTTCTTCAAAGCTACAAGAGGGCTTCGGCAGGGGTGTCCTCTTTCTCCCCTTCTTTTTGTACTCCAAGCCTCTATTCTAGGTTTCTATTTGGACAAGAAGCAACTTGATCAGGAGATACTGGGCCTTAACATTGCCAGAGGAGTTAAAACTATAAATCATGCTTTGTTTGCCGACGATTCTCTAATGTTGGGCGCTGCTACTGTGCTTTCTGCTACAAATTTCAAAGAAGTGTTGGATGATCACTGTGAGGCCACGGGTAGCATTCTAAATAAGGGGAAGTGCCATTTTTATTGCTGGAACATTTCCATCAGCGCTCTCAGTGCCATTTCCAAATGTCTGGGCTTTGCTAGCTGTTCGAATTGGGCTTCGTTCAAGTATTTGGGCCTCCCAATATTCCAAAATATGCCTTCAACTAGAGACCTGCCCCTTTGCTGGATAAATTCAAATCCTTCAAGATTCAAGTCAGGGGTTTCTCTTGGCTAAATCTTGCCTTCGGTAAATCCGTGCTGATCAAGGTTGTCCTCAGCAGTCTTCCTATCTTTCAATTCTCAGTTCTGCTTGCTCCAATCTGCATACTCAGGAAGATGGAGGAGCTCATCCACATTTTTTTTTGGAAAGGTGGAAAATAGAATGAAAGGAGAATTCCTCTTGTCAGTTGGGATAAAGTCACCAAGCCTCTTATGGAAGGTGGACTGAACTTCAAAAATCTTCACTCTCAAAACATTGCCATGGGAGCTAAAATCGTTTGGAGACTTTTGGCATCCAAGCCCGGTTGGGCGCAGAGAGCTTTGTGGAGGAAATACCTCTACGGGCAAAGGAAATGTTGTCTCGACGATCCTCTTTCAAAATCTAGTTCGCATTTGCTCAAACTCTGTGCTCAGGCCATCCCGCTGATCCACCTCCACGCCTACTGGATCC
>JAXQQM020093241.1:0-105433 GCA_034641835.2 Pinus albicaulis
TTTGTAATATTCCTAAAATTTAGCCTTCATATAAATGGAATATTATAGTTGGTTTTATCACTAGGTAGATGAATAAATGGGTAGGGATGTTGAGATTGCAACAAGATTATGAGCTTAGTGGAAATAAGTTGCCTTCACTAAGTGGGCCCGCAGGCTATTTTTGTCGCAAGTCTATTTTTAGACATGTCGATCATATTCTATGAGTTGTAGGATGCTATTTGTGGATGGTTGGTCAAGTTGGAAAAATAGATGGACTTCTATTTTTAGACATATTGGGCGGAATCTATTTTTAGATAGCTAGTCTAAAAATAGATATGTCGAATATTATTAGCTCTTAATAATATTTGGACTATAAACATTATCTTATTCTCTTGGAGCACTTCAGTTAAGTGCACAGATGTGGCACAGGAGATGACAGAAGGAATTATGCTATTCCCGAGGGTTAAGTGGAGCTATTGCATGGATACTTCAGTTAGAACTCATGTGACAGAGTTTGGTGGAGTTATTGAGGTAGTTGGTGGAGTTGTGTTCAGTTTAATTGAGTTAAACATAGTTGAGCTAGTTGTATCTAGTCTAACTGATTGATACACTAGTGAGAGTGGTGTGAATTAATTATTAATTAATTCACTAATTATTAAATCATTAATAAACTAAATAATACATCAGTTAACTACAGTGCATGGACAGTTTCAGTGGAGACCAGTGAAGAGGTAGGTGAAAGAGCAGTGTGACTATCAGTTGTGACTATACTGTTGCATGATTTGCAAAAACCAGTGATTGGAGATGCCAATGAGGATTGCGTGAGAAAGTATGGACCAATTCGAGTTCATTCAGAGCCATTCTTCAGCAATGATTGCGCAGTAGAGGCAGGCTATTAGGTGGTAGAGATTGGAGCATGTGATTTGCTAGATCGGGCTTGATTAGTGTGTAACAATTGGAGATTGTACTGAGAGAATTGTGAAGCGCTTTGTATAATGATTGTTACATGATCTCTATGACATATAATATACAGATAGTTGGGGGTTTTCAGCTTTAATATTTCCCATAAAATACTGTGTTCATATGTGTGATTGTTTATGGTTTTAATGTGCGCATGTGATTGTTTTTATTTCCACAATTAATGATCAATGGTAGAAGAGATTCTGTATTGTGCATGAAGTTAAAATAGTGTGTGATCAGGAGAATCTCGGTGAATAATATATCAGTTATTCAAATTTATACATGGTATCAGAGCGATATTGATCATTGGAGCAATTGCAAAACATTGAAGTGGTTGAGTTTTGTGCTGGTGGAATTCGAATTTGTAGCAGTGTTTTCTTGGTGTCGAAGTTGAGATGTCTTTCAACGGATTGCGATTGGAGTATGCCCTTGAGGGCAGCTCGAATGATATTGCATGGAAGGACAGGATGGAGGCGGTGCTGGATGACAATGGGTTGAAGGAGTTCATAGATGCAGAAATTCCAAAACCTGCTTCTAGCGATGCTGCCGCACTTGACGCATGGCAAAAGAAGACAGCAAAGTGTCGAAGAATTCTGTTGGAAGGTGTAAAGGATCACATAGTGTCCAGCCTTCATGGTAAGGCTTCTCCATTCTTGATGTGGAAAGCATTTACAGACTTATTCCAAAGCAAGAGCGACCAGAGGAAGTTGGCGCTCAAGGATAAACTCAGGAACATAAAAATGGAGAAAGGCGACAGTATGCCCAAGTACCTCACGAAGTTCATCCAATGCAGGGATGAGCTGGGAAGTGTGGGGGTGATTGTAGATGATGAGGACTTGGTGAGCTTGGCTCTCCTTGGGCTTCCGAAGAGTTGGCATTCCTATCAGGACTCTGTCAATGGTCGGGAGAAATTTCCAGGATGGGAGCGACTTTGGTCGGATCTTGTGCAAGAGGAGATAAGGCGAAGTACCAGGGACGAATCTTCATCAAAGAACTCAGATGAAGAAAATTACGCTTTGGCTGCCAAAGCAAGGAAGGGGAAGAGCAAGAAGAATGCTTCTCAATCCGATGTGAAAGGAAAGAACCAGGACATGTCCAAGGTGAAGTGCTTTCACTTTCACCAACATGGACATTACGCCACTAATTGTCCACAGAAGAAGAAAAATAAGCAGGCTGTTGGATCTGCAGCTGGAGAGGCCTTAGCCTCATAGTTTGAGCTGGATTTTTCGCTGATCGCATGCTTGGTCTCAAGTATGATGGGTTCAGTGTGGTTTCTTGACAGTGGTGCGTCTTTTCATATGACCGGAGACAAAGATTTGTTTATTGATCTGGATGAGAAAGATCTTGGAGTGCACATCGAGATGGGCGATGATGGTAGATACAGTGCGACCGGTATCGGTACCATTTCCTTTGAGAGGGAGTCTGGTAAACCCTTCGTATTGAAGGAAGTGATGCATTTTCCAGGATTGAAGAAGAATCTGATCTCGGTGGCCATGTTAGAAGACAAGGGATATGATGTTGTCTTTAGCGAGGGAAAGGCTTTCCTGCGCAGTAAGGCAACTGGTGAGACCCGGAGGATAGGGGTTCGAGTTAAGAACCTTTATCAATTGCAGGTAGATGGCTGCGCAGCAATGGCAGGCAAGGCAAAAGGAGTGGTGAGCCGGGATGATGGCGAGTTGTGGCACCGGAGATTGGGCCACCTTCACCATGGAGCTTTGAAGATACTGCAGCAGATTTCTACTGGGCTTCCTAAAGGCACTCTTGCGCAGTCAGATCAGTGCAAGGGGTGTACCTTGGGAAAATTTGTGAAAGACACCTTTCACGAGAAGGATAGTCGCGCCACGACGATCCTTGAGAGAATTCACACAGACGTGTGTGGACCTTTCTCAGTAGCTTCGACAGCAAAGCATAGGTACTATGTGGTCTTTGTTGACGATTATTCTCGAAAGTGCTGGATCTTATTCATGCAAAAGAAGAGCGAGACACACTCAAAGTTCTGTGAGTTCAAGGCGCTGGTTGAGAAGGAATCGGGGAAGCAGGTGAAGGCTCTTAGGAGCGACAATGGTGGTGAATTCATCTCTGGCGAATTCAAGGACTTTTGCAGCGCAAAAGGAATTCGAAGAGAGCTCATAGCACCTCATAACCCACAGCAGAACGAGGTTGCTGAGCGGAAGAACAGAACGATCGTGGGTGTTGCACGGGCGATGTTGCATGATCAGGGCCTACCCATTCACTTGTGGGCAGAGGCATGCAATACTGCAGTATATGTGCAGAACCGTTGTCCTCACAGGATACTTGGCATGAGTACACCCAAGGAGGCGTTTTCTGGTAAGAAGCCTGATATTTCCCATTTGAGGATTTTTGGTTCACCTGTTTACATTCATGTGACGAAGGATGCCAGGAAGAAGCTGGAGCCGACTGCGGAGGTTGGGATATTTGTGGGGTACACTGATACGCCCCACAACTATCGTGTGTATTTTCCAGACAGTCGCAAGACTGTTGTGCGACGAGATATCAAATTTTAGGAGGAGAAAGCCATGAAGTGTTCGCTTGAGAGGGAGCCACACTTGCATGCAAATGAGGAGCTATTAGTTCCTAAGGATGAGCTTCAGGATGTGGATCAGCCACAAGAGGAAGTTCATGGAGTGGAAGAGACCACTCATGCAGCGCCAACCATCAGAGGGCGGAAGCGCACTACAGAAGCTAAGCGACTGGCTCAAGATGCAGAGAAGGTTGTAGGAGCACCTACATCACAGCGCAGACAGAGACAGTCACCTGACCGGTATACTGGATACATGGCTCTTATGAGCAAGTGTATCGTGACAGAGCCATCCTCTTTCGAGGAAGCTGTGGAGGACCCCGCATGGGTATATGCCATGGTGGAAGAGTATGATTCGATTGTCAGAAACAGTGCATGGGAGATTGTCCCGAGACCGGAAGGGAAATCAGTGGTGGGTTCGAGATGGATCTACAAAGTGAAGCAGGTAGCTGACGGAAGTGTGGAGAAGTACAAGGCAAGATTTGTTTCCCGAGGCTTTTCACAGATAGAGGGGATCGATTATGAGGAGACCTTTGCACCTGTCGCAAGGTATTCTTCCATACGGATGATTCTTGCTCTCTCAGCGCAGATGGGGTGGCACATTCATCAGATGGATGTGAAGACTGCGTTCCTCAACGGAGTCATTGAGGAGGAGGTGTACATAGAGCAGCCCGAATGTTTTGAGATCTTCAATAGCGAGTCGCATGTGTGCAGGCTCAAGAGAGCGCTGTATGGGTTGAAACAAGCACCTCGTGCTTGGTACACACGGATAGACAAAAGGATTTCACCGTACTGATTCACCAAGAGTGAGGCGATCCCAACCTATACCATTGTGGTGGAGGGGTTGCCAATCATTGTACTTTATGTAGATGATTTGATTTTGACGGGTGATGAACTGTTGATACACTCATGCAAGGTTGATCTTGCAAAGGAGTTTGAGATGAAGGACTTGGGCCTCCTTCATTATTTCCTGGGATTGGAAATTTGGCAGCGCAGTGATGGATTGTTTATGTCTCAAGGCAAGTATGCCCGGGAGATACTGGAGAAGTTCAACATGCATGGCTGCAAGCCTATCGACACTCCTCTTCCTGGTGGTTGGAGGAAAGAGGATGCTACATCGGCAGAGGTAGTGGATGCCACTGTTTACCGACAGTTGGTGGGGTCGCTTATGTATCTGGTCAATACACGACCCGACATATGCTATGTTGTTAACCAGCTTTCACAAGCTATGGTTAAGCCTACCAAGCTCTTTTGGAAGGCGGGGAAGCATGTATTGAGATATCTCAGAGGCACATCGAGATATGGATTATGGTACAGACAGTCGGATGAGGTGAAGCTATGTGGCTTCACGGATGCAGATTGGGCAGGGAGCCCAATGGACAGAAAGAGCACATCTGGAGGGATTTTCAGTATCGGGTCGACAACAGTTTCTTGGTATAGTAGGAAGCAGAGATCCGTGGCACTCAGTTCAGCAGAGGCCGAGTATATGGCAGCGAGTTTGGCTGCATGCGAGGCTATATGGATGAGGAAGATCCTGGTCGGGTTGTTCGGTTCACACTTAGAGCCTACTGTGATTTATTGTGATAATCAAAGTTGCATCAAAATCTCAGTTAATCTAGTATTTCATGATAGATCTAAACACATTGACATCCGGTATCATCATATCAGAGATTGTGTGCAGCGGAAGATCATGTTGCTTCAGTACATTCCTACGGAGGATCAGGATGCATATATTCTGACGAAGGCGCTCACCAAGAGCAAATTTGAATACCATAGAGGCAGGATCGGGGTGAAGGATAATCCCTATCTTGTTGAGAGGGAGTGTTGAGATTCAACAAGATGATGAGCTTAGTGAAAAGAGTCGCCTTCACTAAGTGGGCCCGCAGGCTATTTTTGGCGCAAGTCTATTTTTTAGACTATGTCTATTTTTAGACATGTCGATCATATTTCAGAAGTTGTAGGATGCTATTTGTGGATGGTTGGTCAAGTTGGAAAAATAGATGGACTTCTATTTTTAGAAATACTGGGCAGAATCTATTTTTAGATTGCCGGTCTAAAAATAGATATGTCGAATATTATTAGCTCTTAATAATATTTGGACTATAAACATTATCTTATTCTCTTGGAGCACTTCAGTTAAGTGCACAGATGTGGCACAAGAGCCGAAAGAAGGAATTACGCTATTCCTGAGGGTTAAGTGGAGCTATTGCATGGACACTTCAATTAGAACTCATGTGACATAGTTTGTTGGAGTTATTGAGGTAGTTGGTGGAGTTGTGTTGATTTATTTGAGTTAAACATAGTTGATATAGTTGTATCTAGTCTATAGCCCAGTTGATACACTAGTGGTGGTGTGGTGTGTAATTAATTATGAGTAATAAATCATTAATCAACTAAAGAATACATCGATTAACTAGTGCATGGATGATTCCAGTGGGTGACAGTGAAGAAAGTGATGAAAGAGAAGCAGTGTGACTATCGATTATGACTTATAGTGTGCCATGATTTGCAACTCCGGTGATTAGAGATGCCAATTGAAGTTATTGAAAGAGGCTGAATGATTCCCTAGAGTTCATTGAATGGTAATATGAGTGATTGCATAGTGACTAGAGTGTGGCAGTAATCTTCATTATCTTTGATTTGCTAGATCGGGCTTGATTAGTGTGTAGCAAATGAAGATTGTACTGAGAGCTTTGTGAGGAGCTTTTTATAATGATTGTTACAGGATCTCTATGACATATAATATACAGATATTTGGGGGTTTTCACTTTTAAGCTTTCCCAGAAAATACTGTGTTCATATGTGTGAATGTTTATGGTTTTAATGTGCGCATGCGATTGTTTTTATTTCCGCAATTAATGATCAATGGTAGAAGAGATTATGTATTGTGCATGAAGTTAAAATAGTGTGTGATAAGGAGAATCTCAGTGTATAACATATCAGTTATTCAAATCTCTACAAGGGAGGCCCATTAACCTCTTAATAAAACTTCTAATGTGGAAGGAGGAAGAATAAGTAGATGGATTGAGCACCTTTGCGTGTGAACATGGATTGGATCATGTTGATTCAGTTAACTTTGACCAAGTCAATAGCGCTATCTAGATACATTGAATCTCCTTGATGTACAACGCAGTTTTAGTGGAGGAAAAATTGCATGAGCTTGGTGGCAAATATGGATGGGACCCAATGTGGAGAGGTTCACTTGCTATATATGGAGAGGATGGGAGCCATTGTGATTCATGTTTTATATTATTATTGATATTGGTATGTTTAGACTTTGCTCCCTTTTGTTGTTTAGTAGGGTTGCTGTGCTATTTAGCACAAGGGTGTTCATGATCGAGAATCCCTACCTCATCCTCAAGCAAGGAGAGGTTATTTGGGCTACATTTCCTCATTCTAGAATTCTGGCCAAGCTACCTCCTTCAGCTACAGCGCAATTTCTGTTTAGAGTTGTGTTGTGTTGCAGGGTGCAACAATGGAGGATCTCTTAGAGTCATTTCTGGGCTTGTTTTTCAGTGGAGAGGTTGTCTATTCATTGGAGGATCAAAAAGGAGGAATCCCGGGCATATTTTTACATCTTTGGAATTAGGCCAACCATCTTCTATCCCTCAGAGTGTAATCACCATCCTAAACTGCGTTATTTTTGGAGGCATTTGCTAGAAGGGTTCATTGAGCTCATTAGGAGGTCTATTTCTGAGTAGAAGGATCAGCCCTCTAATTAGAAATACCATTGGAGGAGGACATCATTATTTCAGATCTGTCATAGCCTCATTTCATATTAGATCCAGTTTGCAGTGGCACATTAACCCTAGGGTTATTTGTCACATTGTATATTTCTTGATATTTCTAGCAATCCTTTCCAGGTTGGCTAGAAATCTTGTATTAGAGCCCACATCTTCATTGTTGGGCATTTCTTTGTTTCTACCAACCACATTCCATTTATATATGTATTTAGTAGTAGCTACACTATTATAGATATTACTAACACTGCTCTCTGGCATTCTATACAGTTGCAGCAACTCATGTGTTGATTGCTTTGTTCATTGGAGACTTGTTCCCATTGCTTGAGTGGCTTGTCCCTCATGATATTGTTGTATATTTCTGCTGATATCTTAAGAAAATTATGGTTGTACATTTATCCCTCTTATTTCATGTTCAGATTTGTATATTTTTACATTTTTATGTTCATGGATTGCTACAATCCCAATTTTGGATATTACAGTGGTATCAAAGCATAATCTTGGCTCAGCCTATGCATCCAAGAAATTATGCCATTAGGAGGAGAAGCTTCTCACATAAAAGAGAAGATTCATAGAAGAAACAAAGGCATGACTCTACTATTGGAAGAAATGAAGGAAGAGAGGATCTCCCTGCTTCTTTTCCGAGCTATGAAAAATATCGAAGAAGATCTCGAGGAGATGAAAGGGGGAAGTGTAGGAAATTGCTGAGAGGGTTTGAAAGTGAAGCAAGCCCTAGATATTCACATGATAGGTGTGACCATTAAACCACACATGTAGATCCATAGTGCAGTCTATTGCCCACATTCACTGCAAGAAGGATGGAGGAAGGAGATGCACCAAGGGAGGAGACCTTGAGTGTCTATCTTCAGGAGTATGAGTCTCAATAATGGAGATTCAAAGAGCACTTAGAATTCCAAGGGTTTTTCCAACTAAAGGAAGCTAGAAGATCCAAAAACCATAATAGAAGCAAGAGAGATAGAATCTTTCTATCTAAATTTGATGGATCAGTAGAGTGCACAACCAAAGCTTGGGTGGAGGAGCTAGATTCATATTTCTAGCTACACCAAGTTTCAGAAAGGGAGGTCATTAGAGTATCAGCGCTGCACCTCAAAGGTATGGCCCATAATTGGTGGTTTAATATTTCTTCTTCATTTTATCATGCAAACAAAAACACTTATGCTGGGTTCACTAAGGAACTGGTGAAAATATTTGACATTAAACATTGTAAAACATCTCTTATTGAACCCAAAAACTTAAAACCTTTGCATGAGTTGGAGATATCTATCTTGCCAAATCCACTCCATATTTCGGATGAAGGGGATAAAAACATGCATGTTACCTTGCCAAGGGCAAGATCCCCACCTTTTAAAGAACCCTCTTCTATTGGTGAAGACATGGAGAAACCTCTTTCAAGGGAAGACCAAGATCAAGGGTCTCTCATTGATGATGAGGCAATCTCACATATTGATGAAGGGCATGAGAAGAGAAGAGCTAATAGCATTGTATCATTAGGAGAAGATCCATCACCACATGGAGATGGGAAGGAAGTCATTGCTTCCATTGGAGGAGCCCTTGTGTCTTTGCAAGGAGTTCCAAATGATCCAACATGTGGGAACCAAACCACAATTCCGAAGTAGCATGCATCCGTTATTTTGGGTTGTGAATCTTGGCAGATGGAAGGAGAATAAAGGAAGGATCAACATTAGGGGATGATCAGAATTCACCCTTATCTATTCCAGGAGGTTTCTACACAAAATAAGGAGACTGTATTGTACAGTGAAGAGAGGGAAAAATCAGCCCACACATATATACAGTCCACTTCAAAATTTGATGTCTCACTACATGGGGGAATTCCACCTGGAAGTCCACCAGATCTAGAGTTGGTGGGAGACATGTTATCATTTAGTTCAGCACTCTTAGATTCTAAAGAGGTGAAGACTTTGGAGGAGTCCAGTACAGCGTAGAGATTTTGGGATAGACTCAAGGAGGAGAGAGGTACTCTTTCATTTTCTGCATTACCCACTCTCAGTACATATACTGCGCTGACAAAAATTGCTGCAGTGATGAAGGATGGAACCTTCATGGTGTAAGGGAGCTGCTCCATGGATTTGGAGAAATAGAGGGTACTTCCCTTGAGGAAGGAATCCTCCATACATTGGAGTAGATGGAGGCCACTCATGCTTACCTTGGCCAAGATCAGGAGGTTCTTTTTGGAGGATAGCTTCTCATGGGGAGCCAACTTCCAAAAGTCACCATTTCTATTTGAGCATGAGCAGCTGCATGATGGGCATGGAAGCAATTTGGAGGATGAATTTGGCATGAGGGGTGTCAAAAGAGTAGACAACAGCATGAGGAGAGCTTCACATTCCAGATGACTAGCGCTGTCTCTTAGGAGGATTGATCCATATTGAAGGTATCAACTCTTGGTAGAGTACTCCAAGGATCTTGGTGCTTGCATGATTCTTGATGACCTAGATGGAAATGATAGATATATGGTGAATGATGTGGACATCTATTCTTATGGCAGGATCTTCTTGAGTAGAGTTTCTAAGCTCAAGAAGATGTTGCTACATGCAGCACATGCGGACTTCTTCTCCATGCACTTTGATGCATATCATTCTTTAATGGAGGAGTTCACTTGGGAGGGCATCCAGCATGATATATTTTAGCATATGGAGAGATGCATAGCCCAGATGGTGATAGAGAGGATGTCACAGCCACTTCCCTACTCATTGGAGGTAAGGGTGCATTTTCAGTTGAGCCATTTCAGCTCAAGAACCAAGGTATATGGTAGAGAAGGTACAAGTTTTCATCATTATTTGCACTTCTTTCCTCTGTATGAGTAGCATGTTGTATTTAGGAGGACCTTTCCTTCTTATAAATTATCTTATGATGTACTTGAAGCCACTTGCAGCATTGAGGTTGGCTAATTTATTGGTGGTTTGTGGGGGAAGCCACATGATTCTTGGTGTGCACCACTGACACCACATTGTATATGCATGACTCCGTCTTATGGGATGACTGTGGCAACAAGCAAGTGGCTGAAAAGTGCTTGTCATTATTTATTATGATACAGGCAAGGGATGCACTGTGCTAGTTCCATGTGAGGAACTATGATCCACTCTCCAGTTGTCATATGGCAACTTATTTTCATTGGTTTTTGCTTCCATGTATTGTTGATATTATTATGATCATGGGTAGCTTTGTTTGGAGAGTGTAGGATGAGTTGGAGATGCCCATTGGGAGTATGATTCTCCCTACTTTACATGTTTTATGTTTCAGGAGGAACAGTGGGAAAACCATGATTGCCACATCACACCTCTTTTATTCATATGTGAGAAGCCATTTGGAGAACTTGAGTTCTTGGAGGAGGCACTTCATGGCTAGATTGTTTGGTGGGGTAACTTGGGCCATTCTTGGAGGCCATGTCATTTCAGCCCAAGATCAGAAATAGCCCCATGTTTACCATAAATGGAGAGAGAAACAACTTGAGTGGAACAATCTAAACTCTCCTTGCAACCCCACTACATTGCACAAACCAGGGGTTGATGATTTCTTTGATGAGCTACCTAGAATGGCTCATTTCATTTGGATGATAGCATGCGTGAGGAAGTCACTCATTGGGAATGAGATTCCTCATGTCTATAATCACTCCTACCTTGAGAAGGCCATTGGACATCAATAAGGTTTCCACTTACACCTTCCACCTTTTCATGATGTAAGCCAATTGGATTTGCATGCTTGGGAGGGAACATTGGAGGACAGATTTATTGTAGATTGTTTTGAGCAGTGGTGGGAACTATTGATGAGGAGGCCACAAGAGGAGGAGGGGAGGAATTTTTCTCTCCTAATGTAGTTGCTTGAGGACAAGCAACATTTTGGAGGGGAGGACTGTGATATTCCTAAAATTTAGCCTTCATCTAAATGGAATATTATAGTTGGTTTTATCACTAGGTAGGTGAATAAATGGGTAGGGAGGCCCATTAACCTCTTAATAACACTCCTAATCTGAAAGGAGGAAGAATAAGCAGCTGGATTAATCATCCTTGGGTGTGAATAGGGATTACATCATGTTGATTCAGCTAACTTTGACCAAGTGAATAGCGTTATCTAGATACATTGAATCTCCTTAATGTACAACGTAGTTTTAGTGGAGGAAAACTTGCATGAGCTTGTGGAAAATATGGATGGGACCAAATGTGGAGAGGTTCACTTGCTATATATGGAGACGATGGGAGCCATTTTGATTCATGTTTTATATTATTATTGATATTGGTCTGTTTAGACTTTGCTCCCTTTTGCTGTTTAGCAGGGTTGATGTGCTATTTAGCACAAGGGTGTTCCTGATCAGGAATCCCTACCTCATCCTTAAGTAAGGAGAGGTTCTTTGGGCTACATTTCCTCATTCTGTAATTTTTTCCAAGCTACCTCCTTCAGCTACAATGAATTTTCTATTTAGAGTTGGGTTGTGTTGCAGGGTGCAGCAAAGGAGGATCTCTTAGAGTCATTTCTGGGCTTGTTTTTCAGTGGAGAGGTTGTCTATTCATTGGAGGATTGGCAAGGAGGACTCCTAGAAATATTTTAACATCTTTTGCATCAGGCCAACCATATTCTATCCCTCACAGTGTAGTCACCATCCTAAACTGCATTATTTTTGGAGGCATTTGCTGGGAGGGTTCATTGAGCTCATTAGGAGGGTCTATTTCTGAGTAGAGAGATCAACCTTCTAATTAGAAATACCATTGGAGGAGGACATAATTATTTCAGATATTTCATAGCCTCATTTCATATTAGATCCATTTTTCAGTGGCAAATTAACCCCATGATTATTTGTCACATTCTATATTTCTTGATATTTCTAGCAATCCTTTCCGGGTTGGCTAGAAACCTTGTATTAGAGCCCACATCTTCATTGCTAGGAATTTTTTTGTTTCTATCAGCCACATTCCATGTATATATGTATTCAATAGTAGATACACTATTATAAACAGTGTTGTCACTGCTCTCTGGCATTTTATACAGTTGCAGTAGCTCATGTGCTGACTGTTTTGTTCATTGAAGACTTGTTCCCATTGCTTGAGTGGCTTGTCCCTCACAATAATGTTGTATATTTCTGCTGATATATTAGTAAAATTATGGCTATACATTTATCCCTCTTATTTCATGTTCATATTTGCAGAGTTTCTGTAATTTTCCAAAATTTTCATGCAGAAAATTGGAACATTAATTTTTGATAATTTCACATAGGAGGAGACTAAATGGGTAAGGAGACCCATGAATAATGGAAAACACAATAAAATCCCTCATATTATGAGAAGGGATCATTTTTTTATTTGATTTCACACCTCCATGTGTGAAAGGGGGTTATTTTTCAAAGTGGCTAAGTCTAGTTGACTAAAGTCAAACTGCGCAGGCTATGAGGTGGCAAGCATATTGTGGTACAACGAAATAGAGAAGGAGGGAAGATTACTTGAGAAGGAAAACCCTAATGAAGTGGGGCCCATGGAGAGGGAGCTCACAATTGTATAAGAGGAGGGCAAGACAACCATTTTTTCTCATGAATAGATTATTGATTTCATTGTCTTGAGAGACAAGGAGCATACTCCTGTTGTTTAGCAGAGTTGCTAGAGGGAATTATGTTTAGGATTCCTTCCCCCTCATGAGTGGCCTCTTGAGGAATCGATATTTAGCTTTCTCCACATCTTTTCTCAAGGCCAAAGCATTCTCTTCCATCACAGTGTTATTCTTGCAGTGAGAAGACATTGGGTTGTTGGGGTTGCAGTGGAGGCTTCCACCACATCACTCCGGGACTTGATTTGTAGAGAAAGGAGTATTCATTTAGTGGAGATATCATTGAGGAGTCTTATTGAGCTTATTTGTAGGTTTTGGAAGCAGGCCAATCTTTCTCCCATCTTCATCAATGCAGTCCCTTCCATAGACTGCGTTATTTCAGAGTTAGTCTACAGTGGGGGTTTGCACCATCACATTGGAGGGAGAGATTTCCAGTGTTGGGATCAGCCTTGCACTCTGGAAATCCTTTGGAGGAGATTGATTCAGATTGTAAAGTAGATTATACCATCTCCTTCTATTTTGATTATGAGTTTCTGCTACTACCCAGCAGCTCCGACATTTTGGTATTTTCCCATTCTGGGCATATAATGTAGCCAATCCTCTTGATGATTGTTGTATTATTTTTGTATCATTATTTTTAGGGGTTGAGAGCACACTCCCCCTCATTTCTTGAGCTATATTGCAATATCATCACATTTCATATTTGTATGCAACAATGTCTCCATAAGACAGCGCAGTCATAGCTAGGGTAGTTTATGTAGCTATGTATTTCATGCTTTCATGTACTTGTCCTTTGACGTTGATCATTCCCTCTCTTGAGTGCTATTTCCCTCAAGATATTGTACACTTATTTTTCTGCTATGAGATAATATGATGGCTATGAGTTCTTCTATCATTTTCTGAGATTGTAGCGAGTTGCTATTCATGTATTTGTTTACATATTGCTGTAGATCATCCCTTTGAGCAGAGATCATCTGAGGAAGAATTATTTACATAGCTATAGGAAGAGTATGAGAAAAGGATAGATAGCCTTCGGTTCTCATCCTCTCTTTAGAGGTGACATAATTGGTAAAATCCCTCTCAGTCTATCTCTGACATAGCCTTGTTCATATTTCTGACAAAGGAGTTGTTCAGCGGTGAAAAAGCTATTGATTTCCATTTCGGGATATTACAGTGGTATCAGAGCACCTCTCTTGGCTTAGCCTATGGCTTTCAAGCCCAAGAAAGAAGAAGAAAGAAATATGAAGAAGATGAGCTTGATCTCATCCATTTTTAGAGCAAAGAATAACCTCTCCAACGAGGAGAAGCAAGAAGAAGCGGAAGAACCCTGCACTTCCTATTCTCATCAAGGAGACCAAGAAATAAGTAGGAAAAAGGCTCCATATTTTGGAGAAGAAAATAAAAGGGCTGAATCAAGGGCCAGCTCTAGATGTTTCCATGAGGAGTGTGATCATGTAGCTACACACCAGGGGGTTCAGCATAGTCACATGGCTAGCTTTTCCATGAGAAGAAAAGAAGAAGAAGGCATACCGGAGGAGGGAACTCTTAGTGGATTCTTACATGAGTATGAATCTCAAACTCAGAAGTTTAGAGATCACATCTCTTTCCTGGAGTTTTGCAAGATCATGGTGAGGAGGAGCAAGCAGCATGATGAGGATAGATTTCTTCTATATGTCTTTGATGATTCCTCTACTTATTCAGCCAAGGCTTGGATTGAAGAGCTAGACACCTTTTTGCAGCAGCATCAGATTCCTGAAGATGAAGCCATCAGAGTAGCAGCACTGCACTTGGGAGGTAAAGTCTATGCATGGTGGTTATTTGAGTCTTTTTCTTTGAAAAATGCAAATACTTCTCCCTATGCAATGTTCATTAGAGCTTTGATGGAAAAATTTGGTGGGAAGAAATCTGGAACACATGTGGAGGAAACAAACATTGCTAGAAAAACAAAACCCTTGCATGTGATGGAGGAATTCATGGGCTCAAGACCACTTCAGAAACCCTTAGAGGAGGCTGATATCTTGCATGGTGCTTTATTAGAGGCAGGGCCTTCATCTTGCATTTTTGCGCAAGGAATCATGGAGGTCTCTCTTTCAAGAGAGGATCTCATTTTGGAGGAGTTGCCCACATATGTTGATGAGGAGAAGGGCAACAACGCTGTCAATCATAGAGCTGATATAGTACCTCATGTAGAGGGAGGAGGAGCACATGTCCAATGAAAGGGATTCTTGCATCATTACAGGAAGTTCCCCAAGATCTCATACATGAAGGTCCAAGCACAATCAGTGAGTAGCATGATTGTGCCTTTTTGCAGCTGGAAGAAGTAGGAGGAGAAAAAGAGCAGCATCATGTGATGAGAGGCACACACCCTTCTCAATTCCATAAAGCTAAGGCAAAGAGGAGAAAGGTTGAACTATGTAGGGAGAGCAAGGGAAAGGTTTCCAAACCATATGTACAGTCCACTCTTGGCATTGATGTCTCACTGCATAGGGGCATCCCACCAGGGAGACCACCAGATCTATCATTTATGAGAGGCATCATGTTATGGGATTCATCTCTCTTGGATTTTGGAGAGGTGAGGAGTTTGGAGGAGAACCTTGGCATGAGGGATGTCAAAGTAGTAGACAGTATCAGGAGGAGAGCTACACATGCCAGATCACCAGCGCTGTCTCTTAGGAGGATTGATCATTACTGGAGATCTTCACTCTTAGTGGGGTACTCCAAGGATCTTGGTGCTTGCAGTATGCTTGATGACCCAGATAGAGATGATATATATATGGTAGAGGATATGGTCATCTACTCACATGGTAGATTATTCTTGACTAGAGCTTCTAGTCTCAAGGAGAAGATTCTACTTGCAGCACAGGGGGACTTCTTTTCCATGCATCTTGATGCACATATTTCCTTGGCAGAGGAGTTCATTTGGGAGGGCATCCAGCAGGATATATATTAGCATTTAGAGAGATGCATAGCCCAGATGATGATGATGAGCATGTCATAGCCACCTTCTTACTCATTGGGAGTAAGGAGCATTTTCAGTTGAGCCATTTCAGCTCAATGACCAGAATACCCAGTAGAGGAGGTCTACATCTGTATTATTATTTTCCTTCCTTTACTTTATATGATCAGCATGTGGTATTGATGAGGATCACCATTTCTCATGTTTTATATGATGATGTACTTGGAGCCATTTTCAGCATTGAGATTGGCTATTTCATGGGTGGACTGTGGGGGAAGCCACATGATTCTTGGTGGGCACTATTGACACCATATTTTCTATTCATGTTTCTATCTTATGAGATGATTGTGGTAGCAAACAAGTGGTTGGGAAAGAACTTGTTTTTTTCTGTTTTGATGCAGGTAGTGAGTGCACTACGTAGGTTCCATGAATGGAACTATGATCCACTTTCTGATTGTCATATGACAACTTGTTCCTATTTGTTCTTACTTCCATGGGTTGCTAAGTTTTCTTTTTACATGGGGAGCTTTGTTTGGAAAGTGGGATATGAGTTGAAGATGCCCATTGGGAATATGATTCTCCCTACTTTGGATGTTGTATGTTTCAGGGGAAACAATGGGCAGCCCATGATTTCCAAGCTTCACCTCTTTCCTTCATGTGGGAGGAGCTATTTAGAGAGTCTGAATTTTTGGAGGAGGAATTCCATGGTTTATATGTTTGATGGGGTGGCTGGGTCTCTCTTGAAGACCATTATGTTTTAGCCATATTTCAGCAGCAGCCCCATATGTATCATGATGAGGGAGGAACTCATTGGGTGGATGTGCCCTTTGGGAGGAGGAACCTCCATTGTTTTTTCAGCTCATGCTCCAAGGGGAGTATGGGAGATATTATGGTCACCATGTTCAGCCATTTGTTTTTCCATGAGGTGAACCATATGACTGTTTGGATTCCATATGATGATGAATTCCAACTCATCACATATGAGATGATTTGGGCCATCTTGATTTGCAGCGTTGGAGGAGAGGTCCTTGGGGATCTAGACTTCATCTTGCCTCTTGAAGGCAACATTATTGCAGCCCGAGTTCAGCTTGCACTCCACATTTATCATGAGTGGAGAAAGGAGACCGGCGTGGGGTAGGCCATGAGGAGGACCATGTTCGAAAATTTCCTTCTGTTCTACATGAGCACAAAGTGGAGATTATTTTCCAGAGTGCCTAGTTGAAGGTAGAAGCTCATTTTGTGTCATTGACAGCAGGGATGGAGGATCACATGAAAGTAATATAAACATATGAATCACTTGAGAAAGGCCTTCTGATTCTATCTTATGATTGTAGTGACAACAACATTGGGAAGGAGGGCATGTAATGTTCCAAAATTTTCATGCAGAAAATTGGAACATTAATTTTTGCTAATTTCACATAAGTGGAGAATAAATGGGTAAGGAGACCCATGAATAATGAAAGCACAATAAAATCCCTCATATTATGAGAAGGGATCATTTTTTATTTGATTTCACACCTCCATGTGTGAAAGTGCACTGGCTGAAATAAGTCTGATTGACTAAAATTAATACAGATCATAATTGTAGCAAGCACATTTGTGTAATTAAAAAATAGAGAAGGAGGGAAAGATTCCTTGAAAGAAAAACCTAGCCAAGTGAATATGGAAGAGCTCACAATTGTATAAGAGGAGGGCAAGACAACCATTTTTGCTCATGAATAGATTATTGATTTCGTTTTCTTGAGAGACAAGGAGCATACTCCTGTTGTTCAGTAGAGTTGCTGGGGGGAATTCCTGTTTAGGATTCCTTCCCCCTCATGATCATCCTCTTAAGGAATTGATATTCAGCTTTCTCCACATATTGGCTCAAGGCCAAATCATTCTCTTCAATCACAGCGTTATTCTTGCAGCGAGAAGACATTGTGTTGCTGGGGTTGCAATGGAGGTTTCCACCACATCACTCCGGGACTTGATTTGTAGAGAAAAGAGTCTCCATTCAGTGGAGATATCATTGAGGAGTGTTATTGAGCTTATTTGCAGATTTTGGCAGCAGGCCAAGCTTTCTCTCATCTTCATCAGCACAGTCCCTTCCATAGACTGTGTTATTTCAGAGTTAGTCTACAGTGGGGGTTTGCACCATCACATTGGAGGGAGAGATTTATAGTGTCGGGATCAGCCTTGCACTCTGGAAATCCTTTGGAGGAGATTGATTCAGATTGTAGAGCATATTCTACCATCTCCTTCTATTTTTATTATGAGTTGCTGCTGCTACCCAACAACTCCGACATTTTGGTATTTTCCCATTCTAGACATATAGTGTAGCCAATCCTCTTCAGGATTGTTGTATTATTGTTGTATCATTATTTTTAGGGGTTGAGAGCACACTCCCCCTCATTTCTTGAGCTATATTGAAATATCATCATATTTCATATTTGTATGCAGCAATGTCTCCATAAGACTGCACAGTCATAGCTAGGGCAGTTTATGTAGCTGTGTATTTCATTCTTTCATGTACTTGTTCTTTGAGGTTGATTATTCCCTCTCTTGAGTGCTCTTTCTCTCAAGATATTGTACACTTATTTTTCTTCTATGATATAATATGATGGCTATGAGTTCTTCTATCATTTTCTGATATTGTAGCAAGTTTCTCTTCATGTATTTGTTTACATATTGATGTAGCACATCCCTTTGAGAAGAGATTTTCAGAGGAAGAAGTATCTACATAGCTATAGGCAGAGTCTGAGAAAAGGCAAGATAGCCTCTAGTTCTCATCCTCTCTTTAGAGGTGACATAACTGGTAAAAGCCCTCTCAGTCTATCTCTGACATAGCCTTGTTCATATTTCTGACAAAGGAGTTGTTCGGCGGTGAAAAAGATGTTGATTTCCATTTCAGGATATTATAGTTTTACATTTTAATGTTCATTTATTGCTGCAATCCCAATTTGGGATATTACAATCTCACAAACCCTCCACTTGTAAATCCACCATTAGCTCCTATCATGGCAGATTGGTATGCCCCCTGGTTTTACCACAAAATTTGGTATCTTTTCCAAATGCTTACCAGTCCAGAATCCCTCACTTTACTAGAGCTGAATCTACCACTGCCAAAAAACATGTAGATAGAATAAACGATGATTTTGGCTACATGGAATTAGAAGAGGAAACCATGAAGATGAGGATTTTTTCCCAAAGCCTAGGAGGAGAAGCTAAAAAATGGTTCAAAAACATAACTCCCAACATCATACATGATCTCCCTTCCCTTTACCAAACTTTCATAAACAAGTGGGAGATTAAGAAAAATCCTCTCTAGATCCTCTCAGGATATAGAAATCTTAAGAGAAACATAGGGGAAAGTGTCCAAGACTATTTCACTACGTTCAACAGTGTTTATTATGCACTACCACCAAACATGAAACCACCATTAGGCCTAGCCTTAGCAAAGTTTCCGGAAGATTTTGACCTGGACATGGCCTATCAGCTAAGAGAAAGAGAGCCCCTAACTTTAGAATACATGTAAAAGGGAGCTATAAGTGTAGAGGCCAACCTAATTGAAAAGAGAGCTAGGTTGGGATCAGAAAGGAGGGTAACCTACAAAGATGAAACCATGCCCTCGAACTCCTCATCTGATTCCAAGATTGACAACGTACTTAGAACCATGGAGAGAATGATGGAGAAAATAAGCATATATGAAAGAACACCTCCTATGGAAAATCAGCCAAATCCCCAAAACAGAGACCGGAATAAGAACTTCAAAAGAGACCCACCCCAAATCAGACAAAGGGAAAATGACCAACAGATTAGGCCCCCTTTCCATGATAACTATGTAGATGAAGAGGAAAGGGATACTGAACAACAGGAAGAAACAAATGTAAATATGATAGGCTCTGATAATGAAGATGAAGTTTTTCTCATAGAAGAAGAACAAGGCCTCTTTGCCTTTGATGAATCTGAAACAAACTATGAGGAGTCTGAAGACTATCAATTGGGATTTGAAAATGCCATCGTGGAAGTCCATATGAAATATGACCTTAGGAGCAAAAGAAACCAAGAAGCCTCCAAGAAAAACCAAATAGACACTACTATTAGTAAAGCTCCAGAAAACACTCCTAAGAATATAACATACAGTGTCAACACTATGGTAAAAAAAACTGATCCTAACAGAGACAAAATCAGCCAACCAAGTGGTAACACAAGCTGCCCTAGTACCTCTACTAGTGTCCCTGAAAAATTTTTATTGTCTAAGGCCCCAAATCAAAATCAGAAAATTAAAATTGTAGAAAAATTTATGGCTGATAAAACTACTGTAAATATTTCTAAAACACAAGTACCTTTCACTTTTGAAGGAGAGATTGCTAAAATCAAGAAAACCATGCCTCTCGCTGAACTAATTACCCAAGGCACATACAAATCCCAAGCTATGAAAGTTATAAACATAGGGAATGATACCGATACTTTACACTTGGCTGATAACACACCTGAGCTGTTATTTGGACCCAAAGTAGAAGGAAAATGTGAAGAAGGATCCATTCCCCCTTTCCATATTAGCCTAAACATACATGACAAGATCTTACATAATGCCATGCTAGACTCCGGTGCCTCTCACAATATTATGCCAAAGGTTGTGATGGAGAGATTAGGCCTAGAAATAACTAAACCTTACGAAGACTTGTACTCTTTCGATTCAAATAGAGTCAAGTGTTTGGGCCTAATCAAGGATCTTTGCGTCAACCTGGCACAAGTACCAGCTAAAAACCTAGTTACGGACATAGTAGTAGTAGATATTCCCCCCAAGTATGGCATGCTTTTATCCAGATCTTAGGGAGCCAAGCTTCAGGGGAGCCTTCAACTAGAAATATCCTATGCTACCATCCCTATTTTTAACCAGACAAGGAGATTATACCGAGAGTCACACATGAAGTATATGGTTAGCAGTCAAGAAAGGCCAGACAATACACCTCTTTATTCCATACATTCAGGTCTTGAGTCTTTCATTTTACATACCAAAGGAGACTTTGATGAGTATGTAAGTGAAGTTGTAACACATCTAGACATATTACAACAGTTAAACCAATATTTGAATGAAGAACTCAACAACCAAAACTGTGACAACCCTGAAACACAACATCATGATAAAACTAAACTTGACTTTCTGAAAACTAAAAATGAGATTTCAAAAGCAAAAATCATTTTAGTATATGAATTAGGTTTTTCAAATGAAGGAAAAACCCCACAAACACAACTGTCTTCTTTTGCCAATCCAGAAGTACTGAAATACCCTCACAGAACAAAAATATTTGGGAATCTAGATCAAGAGTGTCTAGTGTTTTTGCCTTACATAGATACTTCATCATCAAAGATTTTTTTCCCTTCAAAAGAATTTTTTACTCTCACAAATGTTGCTACGAACCCTAAAGAGGTATCTACTGGAAATGATATAAAGGAATATAATGCAGACTGCCTAGGAAGGCCCAAAATGATTAAGTTGTCCAGAACCTTTTCATTACACACAAAACTGAAATACATAAGACTATGTAAGAAGTTTCAGAATGTTTTTGTATATAGGAATCAAATCTTAAAGCCTTGTGACATAGAAATTATTCAAAAGAGGTCTTCTTCCCAGAAATACCATGAAGCCCTTGGGCGAATTGTATCACTAACAAAGAAGGCCAAAGGATATAGACTATGTATAGACTTTAGGTACCTAGGAAAAACCCCCATGAAGTACAAATACCCTTTTCCCAAGATAAATTATCCAATGCCAATGGTAGAAGTTTCTAACAAAATTTCATTACATGATAGTGTTTCAAGTTACCATCAGATGATACCACTTCAAATCAATTAGCATAAATACATTTTCAAAGTTCCTTGAAAAAACTAAATGTTTGACCAAATTCTTCCTAGTATAAGAAATGTTGAAGACACCTTCCAAAGAGCCATGGCCCCTGTTTTCAACTTCTTAACTATGATTTACATTGATGAACTCATTATCTATTGTGAAGATGATAAAGAGTACATTTTTTTATCTAAGGGGGATCTTTGACAGAAACAAATTTGGGAAGAAAGACTCAAAGAGGAAATACCAAGGAGAGCATGGCTTGTTTAATTTTTTTTGGAAAAATCCTTATACCATACTTTCAAATGGAGGTAACTATGATTTCTGTTCACAAGAGCTAAATGGACAAAGAATGTTAGGATATCCTTTTGAGGACAGGATGCTCAAGTACCATTGTTGTAAAAACCCTTAGTTTAATTTTTTTTTTCATTCATTGTACATAAACATTGCATGAGAAAAGTCACAAAAACACAAAAAAATAGAGAAAATGGAAAAAGAGGGCATATTTGAAGAGAAGGTATAGCCCCATACCTAAAAAATAGTAGTACTAAAAGTGTGCAAGCCTAAATGCCACTACTTTTTCAAAAAGAAGGTCTTGTTTAGTCATCTAACCTAATATTGGCTGAGCATGTTTTCAATTTATTGCTGATAGGTTAGTAAAAGAATGTTGGTCAAATCACTTAAGCTTGACTTGTCAAAATAAAATAGATTAGGAATGAAAGATGTTGGTTCCACATGCTTAAATCTAAACCAAAGAGAAGGATAGGGATTATTAGCAAATGATGAAACACATCCCTGATACCTTCTAGTCTTTTTTTTTATGAAAATAATGTTTGTGTGTAGCTTGTATTAATGCCACAACCCATGATGAATCAGATTGTTTAATCCTGGTGCAAGTCATGCTTTAAATTTCATGTCTATAGCTTAGAGAATGAAGTCTGTCATACAGTTCAATATTGATAGTTAGTTAGTCTAGGTAGAGAACAAACAGAGTTGGTTAGCATAATCTGAACTCTTGGAAGAAATAAGATACAAGTAGATAGTTTGTTTTTTCTTTCAAAAGAAAAGAAATGACATGGGTTTGCCAGTTTAAGTGCACCCAAGGAATAAAAAATGCTAGACAAAGTAGACTGGGTAAGTAGAGATGAGTTGAAGAGATCATGTTTTTCAGATTATTGAGATCACTACTTCAGAGAAGAAGCAACAAATGAAAGAAGAAAAATATGCCCAATGGATGAGGCATTGGTCCTCATAAACCATGAGATCTGAAGTCCTGGACAACTCCTGAAAAGGAGCTGCCCTCCCCAAGTGGAGCCACTATTAGTCATCAGTATTTTTTTCCTTTGTAGATGACTGAATGCTTATTCTATATTTCTAGAAACAAAATTCATGAATCTTGTGAGTTCCAGAAATCTCACTACCTTCATTATCCTTAGGATAAATTTTTCATTGTTATACTACTCTATCAAGACATGGCCAGCCTATCACTCCCAGAAGACTAAATCATGGACTTATGCAACTCATTATCACTATGTTTTCCACCTCTGACCTTACCACTCTATTTCTTCTTGCCTAACCCTTCTACTTACACCTTGGATTGCCAATTAGCCTAGCCTTTTCCTCTACTCACCAAATGCCTCAAGCATTGGTAGTTTTAAACTACCTTTCTAGACTCTTTAGATAAATCAAAGTTATCAGTTTCAGGGACTCCAATGCATAAAGGTTCGTCAAAACTCTGTTTTACACCTAAAAGCCCTAAGTCAAGTTTTCAGTGAAAGGGAAAGTCCATAAGGCCTCCCAATAGGTCATGTAGGGTCTCCTAGGTTATTCATTGTTTTGGTTTTCTAAATTCACTGTTTTACATGTGCCCAAATATGAAATCAAACAAAAATGAGGGTGAGCTCGTGAACGTCCAAAAGGTATCAAAAGGTCATCAAGAAAGGACCTCCTTGGTCAAAGCACAACCTGTGCAAAAGATAGTTGCCCATCTTAGGAATTTATGCAGGGATGAATGAGAGGGCCATCAATGGAAAAAGAGGGAAGGTAAGAAGGGTAAAACACCCCTAAGAGCAACCACATCAAGAGAGAGACGGTAGCCCTATGAACAAATAAAATCAGGGTTTTATGACTGATTAGCTAAAAGGTGTTTCCCAGCAAGGAGTACATAAAAAAGGCCACAAGGATAGAGGTACATTAGCATCATTGAACATGAATTGAAGGTTTATTAAAAATGAAAATGATGAACCTCCACCATGACAACAAGAGTTTTTTCAAAAAGGATGTTCATGGTGACTTACATGGTTTGTCAAGGCAAAACATTTTCACTACACCAAAGGGAGAAATCACAAGGAGTATCCGTATGAGGGAGACAAAACTTTCAAGTATAGTCAATTTTCATCAAAATGGTAAAAGGAAAGAGATCATAAGGTCAAATTTTCAAATGAGAAATCAAATTGAGCATGAGTTCTACTATTGAGTAAATAGGGTATCAAACTCCAAAAAGGTTTAAAAAGACCAAAACACTGTGTTATGACGCCTACAACAAATCAGAAGTGGTCGATAAAAAACACAGCAGGCATGACGTACAGCCTTTGGCAAAACAAATATATCATTGTCAAAAACACTGAGAGGGAAAAGGGTTATGTTTTCGAATCAGCTACCAAAAGGTCATTTTTTTTTGTTTAAAGTCACCACCTTCAAAAGAAACGGAAATATCAACAAAGAGATGAAAACACCAAAACCAAAACATTAGAAAAGGTGGTTTTATAGCTTTAATTTATTTTTCCAAAGATATAAAAGCATCATCATTCACCGATCAACTCATTTTTCATTTTCACAAAGTAGAGAAATCATTAAAAGGAGGAGAACTCTAAAAAACTAACAGAGTTTAGGCAGAAAACCCTTGTGCTACACGCCTGAGAAGACGTGCTACGTGACTATGCATGTACTTTGTATAATTTTTAATGGGTTGCTACGTGCCTATGGGAGTGTGCTACGCATAGTGAAAAACCCGACAGCCCGAGCCCCTGCTCACCCAATAGGCCCGAACCTCACCCGACGCTGCACGCTAGTATGTTCAACCACGTGCAAGAGCCACCCGAGAGCCCGGGCAATACGCGCAAGGGGCGTGTAAGAGCCATCCATTCAACTGCATGCAAAAGCCACCCGATAGCCCAGGAGCTATGTGCAGGGGCGTTTAGGAGCCACCCGACAGCCCGACACTGTGTGCTGGTCCATTCAACCGCATGAACGAGCCACCGACAACTCAACTACTACGTGCTGGGGTGTGCAAGAGTCACCAGACAGCCCGACTGCTACGTGTAGGTTGTGCAGAAGCCACCTGACTGGCCCATGCTACACTCTTATGTGTTTCTCTTCAGCTGGGAGGATTTCATCAGAAGGTCATGCTATCCAAATTTCTCAAAGCTTTTCAAATTCTTTTCTTGCACCTCTTGAAGGCTTTTTAAGAGGTATTTTGACCTATGACCCCTCTTATTCTATTTTAAAAAGTCAAACTTAGCAAGAAATGTAAAGGAAAGAAAAACCCTAAAAAAGAAAAAGTTGGGTCCTCATGCTAAAAAACATTGTTGATTGAAGAGCATCCATCCACCTACATATTGAAAACACATTGAGGCCCAAGGTGTCCTTCTTCACTCATTAATTCCCCTCCAAATTTTCAAATCACTGCCTTTCTCATTATCATATCACTTGCCCTCTCCATATCCTTTCATAAACAATTTGCAGGGTTTTTGGTTTCAAGAGAAGAGTAAAGGATAAAATGCCTAGAGAAGGCAGTGTTGACAGTGGCGAGGAAGGCCAAAGGCCTAGAGGACATCAGAGAAAGGGTGGGAGAGTGAATAGGTTTGAGCCTATAAACACTAAGGAATTGACAGCCTCCCCTACAACCGCTGCATGTTTTCAAGAGGTAGGTTGCTTTGACTTCTGTGAGAAAGTACAAAGAGTCCAAAGTCACCCTGAGTTGACTAGACTTTTCATCCTCAACCTCCATGATCATCAAGTGCATCTAGCTGGAGTGAATTTTGATCTAACCACTAATACAATTACCATGGCCACTGGCATACCTTGCTTGGGAGAAAAATGGTTCAAGCAAATGAATTTATACCTAAGCCATTATCAACCTTTCTTAAAACCTAGATACCAAGCTGATTGAAAATCCATTTTTCCATTTTCATATCTGTTGGAGAGATATGTGCCCTTAATGAAACTCATCATGAAGTACTTCACATGTGAGGGTAGGTTTTCTAGGCTTTATTCCTACCATGTAATACTTCTCATGCACTTCACTAAGGCCGAGCTACTACATTTTCCCTATTACCTTTTTAGAATTATAGATAAGATGTCATACATTGTGCAGAAGAGACCTCCTTCCCAAAAGATGTCGAGTCTTTTTCACCATTCACTTATCAAAATGATTGTGTTGCATCAGTTAGAGCAACAGGGTATCCCATGGGAAGTATTCATCTCCCATGATGTTTTCACCAATCCATAGCCTCTTCCTCTGTAGAGTTTACCCTCATCATCCCATCTGCCTTCCTCCCTTCCTCCATCAAACCCCACTGACCATGATTCCTCATCCACACATGAATCCTCTCCCCAAGAAGAAAATGACAATCAAGAGGAAGAAACAAATAGTGTGGAAGAGAAAAATGAAAATGGGGAAAGTGATAATGAGGAAGAAGAAACAAATGGTGAGGCAGAAAGTGACAGTCGTGAGGAACAAACCATGACAGTCATAATGAAGACACAGATAATGAATAGGATGATGAGGACAAAGGAGATGAGCAGAATAGTGAAAAATAAGAAGAAGGAAGTGAGCCAAATTAGGATGAAGAAGAATATGACATTGCAGAAGATGTAGAAGATCTTGACAGTGATCAAGATGCAAGCAATGAAGAATAGACAAATGAAGAACAGATAGATGATGAAAAGACAGAATTAGAAGAAGAGGCAGAGGCAGAAGATGAAGACAATGGCAGTGGGCAAAACAATGACAATGATGAAAATGCTCAAGACAGTGATGAAGACATTGATGAAGGTCCCTCTAACAGTGACCCCACAGAAAATAACAATGAAGAAGAAATAGATGAAGAGGTAGATTATAAGACAAGGTCAGTGATAGAGAGGACAATACAGAGGGTGAAAACAATGAAGATATAGAGATAAGGACAGATTATGAAGATGAAGAGACAAATGAACAAGATAAGACATAGACTAATGAAGAAGAAAGATGCAGTTATGAAGACAGGGATAGTAAGGGAGACCAAAGAAGTGATAAAGAAGATAACACAGATAAACAAAATGAAGATAATAATGGTGCAAAAAGTCAAGGAGGGGCTAATGACAGTCATGAAGGTAATGAAGAAAACATGATGACTAATAGCCCTAATAATAGTAACAGCAATGACCCCATGAGACCAAAAATTAGTCAAGAGATTGATGATAGTGGTGAAAGTCATGATAGTGATATTAGCATGAAGGAAAATGAAAATGCATCTGAAGAAGGCAGTCAAGAACAAAATGAAAAAGACACAAATGCAGATATCATTAATGAGAAGAAAAGCAGTCTTAAGGTCACCAATGATGAAGATATGCAAATGAAACATGTTAAACCTTTTCCTCTCACATATCAAAGAGGAGAGAGGCATGTTTTTTCTACCTCCAAAGGGCAAGGGGCCATGCCATCCTCCTCAAATCAGAATATTGACAGAGGTAAGAAAAAGGTAAAAGAAGAAGAGGAAAATCATGAAGAGAAAAGGGAGTTTAAACTTATTCAAATATACAGTGATGAGGAGAATAAAGAAATAATTTCAAACTCCCTCTTCCAAGACAAGAGTGCACAAATCAAAGACTTAGAAGCTGAATTGGAAAGAGCAAAGGATGTGATTCATTTCTATCAAATGGAAAACAAGAAAATGAGTGCCCAACAAGCCATATATGAATCTAGAGCACTCAAAGCCCGAAAGGAAGCCCAAAAGGCACAAGGGAAACTAGAAGAGTCATTGGGCAGTTATGAAGAGAGTGAAGAGGAGGAAGGACAATCTAGGAGAAGGCCTAGAACCATGGGGTTGAATAAAGCATTGGTAAAGAAAAGGGAAGAAGAATCAACACTAGTCGAACAACTTTCTCCCAATGAACTACTTGCAATGGAAATTTAACATGATAGGGAATCATGGCTTGAGAAGGCTAACACACACCTCGAGGCCATGTTGGAGAAGGAAAATAAAGACTTGGATTTACAAAGAAGAATGACTAAGCATTATGCCCAAAGAAATCAATTTGCAATGGAAAAACTCAAAAGGGCCCAAACCAAAATTCAACCACTAAAAGAAGAAAAAGGCCAAGCTAGGTTTGGAATATTGGCACAAGAATCTCTACAGGTCTCCTGAAACCCATGAGGCATACTTCCACCAAATTTGGGAGAATTTTGACAAGTTTTGGTTTTTTGCTAATTTGAGGGCCAAGGGTATAGCACACATGGTGCTACGCCCTTTCTAAGAGCATATTCAGGAGGAAAGACTTACATTTTTGGGATCCTCATCACTAATATATAATTCTCACAAATTTTCAGATCAATTGGAGTTGTTTTGGTCCTCCAAAAAGGTCAAAAACACCAAATTTTTCACCATTCTGCCTACTTTTCAGGACATGTGCTGCGCCTTTACCAACCTTTGAATTTTTGGTTTTTCAATAGGTTACAGAGATCATATCAGAGAATAAAGGGTATATATGGAAATTATACTTCAATGGAATTCCAATTAGCCATCACGGAGCCTTTTCCGACATCAGGAAGGCCTTCAAAACATTGCTGCAAGATGACCCATTTTTCTTGCTCCTGTGCTACACCCTTTGCAAGGAAATTCACTTTAAAACATAGTGCTGCACTCCTGAGGTTGAAAAGTCAAAAATGTATGCTTGGAAAGTTTTAGGAGGCTTTTTAGAGCCTAAAGGTCAATTTATTTTCTAAAAATGACCGAAAAGATATTTTATTTTAGATATTTTGTCCCTTAGGCCTTGGAAGGCCTCAAGGACAATAGTGACACTTCTGATTAGCCAATAGACTTCTAGGGACTCTATTAGGTTTTTTATCCTCCTTTCTTGTTATATATAGCATGATGATTCATTGCAAATGTTGGATTTTGATGAGTTTTGAGAGCAATACATGATTTTTTGAGGTTGAAGAGCAAACTAGTGTTGTGGAGCTTATGGATGATTTGCCTTGATTGATGGTGATGAAGGCTTGCTTGCAAGATCTCTGAGTTTGGTTAATGGTGATGTGTCTCTAATTTTTTCATGTTTTCTTGTTTATCATTGTGTCCATTCTTCTATGTTGCAATAGCTCAGAAAAGTATAGGTTGAGAAATGTTGTTTGAGGCACCTCAATCCTCCTGTTTGCTATTGTCTTTATGTTTTCCTCTATTGGGTTAGTTTAAGGAATTCTTAATTTCTCCTTAGACCCACCTAAGCTTGTTTATTTCATTAATGGATTAATATGCTAGTTTCCAAATATGTTTTATGGTAAGCGCTTCTTATTTGATGCTATCTAAACTCTGTCTTGGAACCTCTCTTTGATGTATTGATTATTACGTTAAGCCAAAGAGGTCTTGTTTCAATCTTGCCCTTTGTCCATGCCTACCAGTTTACCTCATAGTTCTTTATAGTTTTATAGATGATGTTTAGGAGTCCCCTCTTCATTTATTAAATCTATTTGTCATCTTATATGTTTTCAAATCTTGAAAGTAGAATCCTTGAAGTTAGATAAGTTTTCCTGCTTTCTTTGTTCTACTGGATTGTTCATCTTGAATGTTTATTTGTTTGAAGTATTGTCATTGAGTAAATGGTGTGCCCTATCCCATGATTAGTACTTTTTCTTATAAGTATTTAAGACCTTCTTGTTCATAGGTATTTGACAAGGGATTCTTAACTGCCCTTTGGCCTACCTTGTTTCCCCAACTTAATGTCCATCTCACTTCACACATAACCTTAAAGATCCATTGAATACACTAGATTTTCCATGTAATGTACCCTAATTAATTATTGAGATATCAATGACTTTCATATACTCCATAGCCCAATTGATTTGATGACCTCTCACTCCACCTATCCTACTTGATCATCTTATCCAACCAAACAAACAACAAACCCTACACTTAACAACTAGCCTAAAATCAACCATCTAAAGCGAACAAGATTACATCCTTCGCACATAATAGAGAGAGCCCTATCCGAGTCCAGGAAGGCTAGGTCCTAGGACTCCAAATACTAGTATGATTTTACCCTCTGCATTTGGTCTACCAATCTGTTAAATCATGGGACACTAACAGGTGCACAGAGAATTGATGATTCCAACACTATGTTTTCATGCAGAGACAAAAGATACGAGGATGAGTTCCTACCTATGACAGAGGCTCAACCTTATCCTACAACACTTGAATTAAATTTGAGGCAACATAACTAGTAATGTATGCTCCCAGATAGTTGTCAGGGAAGCATTTAAGTTTTGGAGAGATACTCATGGGATGGAATTATTTATGATGGCCATTTGTAAAAATGTGCACTCAGAATTCATCTCAGTTTTGAAGTATGAAGTAATTTGAGTTGGGTTTTACACACATCAATATGGGGTGTGATAAAGATCTTTGGACCCTTTTCGTACATAGGGAATTGAGAATGTCCTTGAATTGAGGATTCCAACACTATGCACACTCAGAATTTATCTCAATTTTCAAGTATGGTGGAATTTGTGTTGGGTTGCACGCCCATCAATGTGGGGTGTGACAAAGATCTGTGGACCCTATTTGTGCACAGGGAATTGAGGATGTCCTTGAATTGAGGATTCCAGCAAAAATGTTCACTCAGAAGTTATCTCAGTTTTCAAGTATGGTGAAATTTTTGTTGGGTTGCACACCCATCAATGTGGGGTGTGACAAATATCTCTGGACCCTGTTCGTGCACAGAGAATTGAATATGTCCTTGAATTAAGGATTCCACACCATGTTTTCATGCAGAGACAAAAGTTATGAGGATGAGTTTCTTTCTATGACAAAGACTCGACCTTATCCTACAACACTTGAATTAAATTTGAGGCAGTAGAACTAGTAACATATGCTCCTAGATAATTATAAGGGAAACATTTCAATTTTGGAGAGATATTCACGGGTTGAAAGGCTTTATGATGGCCATTTGAAAAAATGTGCACCTGGAAGTTATCTCAGTTTTGAAGTATGATGGAATTTGTGTTGGGTTGCACACCCATCAATGTGGGGTGTGACAAATATCTCTGGAGCCTGTTTGTGCATAGGGAAATGAGGACGTCCTTGAATTGAGGACTCTATCACTATGTTTTCATGCAGAGACAAAATTTATGAGGATGAGTTTCTTCCTATGACAAAGGCTCAACCTTATCCTACAACACTTGAATTATATTTGAGGCAGTAGAACCAGTATTGTATGCTCTCAAATAGTTGCAAGGGAAGCATTTCAGTTTTGGAGAGATATTCATGGGCTGGCTGGAAGTCTTTATGATGGCCATTTGCAAAAATGTGCACTCATCAGGGATTCTATTCATAAGCACTTGGTTGCTTATATCTCTGAGCTGGACACATCTAAGGAGATGTATGATAAGCTGGTTGGCATGTTCAGGGCTAGCAATTCTAATCAAATTCTCTTTTTGAAGAAAAAGTTGAAGAACATCATGATGGACAAGGGAGAGTCCATCCAATCATATTTGATGAGGCTCACCGAAATCAATAATGATCTCTTAGCTATTGGAGAAATCATAATTGATCAAGATCTCACTCTCATTTCCTGACCGAGAGCTCACTCTCATTTCTCTTGGAGGACTTCCATGGCCATGGTATGTATTTAATACCATTATTCTCAATAATAATATAATTCCTGATTTTGATGAATTGTTGACGAGATGCACTTAAGATGAGACAAGGATGATGGAGAGAGACCATCCCTCAAATGGGAATGGAAGTGACCCTACTGCCTTCACCACTCATGCAAAGAAGAAGAACAATGTTGGTCCGATAAATCATAATCATAGAAGAGTGGGTCACAAAGGAAGAAAGGAAGAAAGGGAAGATGTTACAATTGTAACAAGTTTGTTCACTATGCAAGAGAATGCCCCAATAAAAGGGACTCTCCCCGATATAATGACTACAAAAAAAATAAAAACTTCAGGGGGAATGGAAATCAAAGGAACAACAGGTTCAAAGGAAAGACAAAGTCTCCCTCTGATCGAAATGGAATGGAAATGGTCAACCTTTCAAAAGGTCAAGGAACTCTAGGTAATGATGAATACAATGTTATGCACTATCAACACAAACTTCTCCTTACCTTACATCACATTCAATTTTGACTATTATTTTCCCCCACATATGAAAATCGACTTCATCAACAACTTCTTCATTTATTCACTCCACCCACAACTTCTCTAAATCTAGTTTATGTAAAATTATAGATAAATGTTGTGTGTATATTTACTAATGTCTTACATTTTGAGTGGTATCACCACCCATCATCAGGGGCACCTATTGTTTGGGAAGCTATCAAAGTTTTCTTCCTTCATAACCTTCATTCATGGCAACTCACATGCCCTCTGAGCTCCAGAACTATTAACAAATGGTATTATGATGATGATTGTAAAGTTATATAAAGAAGTCTTAAATATGATCTAGACCTTCATCCCAAGATAGCCAAAACCACCCATAACGAGTATAATTGACCTTACATAGAAGAAACATAGGTTCTTGAATTTTCGAGAGGAGAGAGATCCTTAGCCTCCTTCATAGATCTCCCAATCCATTTTGTCACATACACCTCCTTCAGAATAAATTATTATCAATCAATATTGAACCCTACACTTGGTGGCCACACACCTCTTTCCTCTACAATACCCCTAGCCATCTTCCCGCTTAGGTATCCTCTAACCCTTCCTCTTGTCTCCTCTCCATTTGATGCACAGAAGGAATAGTAACCATATTTAAATCACTACTTTTGCAAGGTCATGGTGATTTTGAAATAATCATGCCTCTTAGACACTCATGCACTATGCATCAAGAATAATTTGTCTATATAAGAAGAAGACTGAGAAAATATTATCAAAAACATTTAATAAGATCTGAATATAAATTTATCACAATCAATTATGAGAAATTTCAAGAGTCTATCCTCCTAACTACCTTTTTCAATATAATTACTTATTATGTGCTATAGAAAATAAAATTTTTAATCAAAATGTGATATTTTGGATCAAGGATACAACATCTTGCTTACTCAAGTAAAGATCTAGTCTTATTTTGAGGGTAAAGCAATGTAGAAAAGAAATAATTGTTATATAAATCCACTTACAATATTATAATTATTATAATACATTAAATATTAATATTTCTAATATGAAATATCAAAACCACATAAATAATACATTAAATAATTAATATTTCTAATATGAAATATCAAAACTGCATAATAAATAGACATCCAATGGTGGAAGGAGTGAGAGAGTGTTTGAGAGTGAGATTTTGAGGAGCATCATTTTCCACTATGGCCCTTCCAGAATGAATTGAATCTCTAGTAACATGACACCACGTGGGGACATTGATTTTCAAGTTGTGCCTTTGCAGCATTAATAACTTCATAACCCCCCAAATTCCAATTTGGGATATCATCTTTCTCAACAAGTTCATATATGTTTGTTCTATTCAATAGAACAGACGCATCACATCATTGCAACCATGGGCATCGTGATTAATACGTTTTACGAGCTCGATTCTTTGGGAATCGAGCTACTCAGGAACCTGGGCGGAAAAGTGTGGAGCATAGGTTCAATACTCTCTCCAGCTATTTTCGACCATACAGTGTTTGATTGAAGAATTATTACCAACTGGGGAAAGGCAGTGGATATAAATGAGGAGGAATTCTTATAGTGGCTGGTTTCTCGGCCTCCACAATCCGTCATGTTTGCGTGTTGAGGCATTCTATAAAATTACATCCACTGCGCTATTGAATTCCCATCTATAAATCGGATTTATGTAGGTCACATTTTGGTTGGATTGAGGCCTCTGTATGTTATACCCCATGTAATTCTTGGGAGCTGGGAATTGGTTGAAGGCCTTCTTTAACCCGTGCTTCACGGCTACTAGAAATGGGGTATTGGGCAACACATAGGAGATATTGTTAATTGCCCACAGTGTGTGGCCACTGATTTTTTTCTGTGTGTTCAGAAGCACCATGTGCCTCTGGGATGTGAGGGGAGGATGGATCACATGCCCTATTCTCGCCCTCTCGCCTTGCACAGTTTTGCATGGGTTTTGGTGTAAATAGTATCGTTCCAAAGTGGGCCTTTTGGAGGCATAGAGGGAGGCAGTATCGAGGGAGGATTTGGAATGTATTGTGCCCTGTTTAGAATAAAAAATTGTCAAATTATTATAAATGACAAGCAAATATGTGCACTAGCTACAGGCTTAGAGGCGAGCAGGCAAGCTTTCATCTCGACGATCAAAATCCCGTAGACTGAGCCCAAACTCAAAGTGAATGATGTGGGTTTTTAAGAAAGATTCGAAGAGGGTTTTCCCAAAGGATTCGAAGAGAGAACCCAAGATCTAGGGCTAATCATATGGGGGTGGGAACCTCAACTCCTTATCCTCTCTCATACTTCCATCAGTGCATTCCTCAATCACTACGGGTGGAACTCTACTGTGGAGAACTTAAGCATGGGAATCCCCATGACCACTGTTGCTGAGCCTCCATCATGGAAAACGACCATCTTTGGTTTCTTCTTGACTGTCATGGTTACAATGGAATCTCGATCGGGTGGAGATAGAGGCTTTGTATAGGTGGTTGGGTTGTCATAGACCCTCAATGATGTACCATAAAGTAATATTGTGATCTTTCCAAATGTGACTCTATGCGTTCTATGCAAAGATTAATCTCGATTTCTATTAAATTTCTTCAAACAATATTCTAACCACAACTTACAGGAGAAGATAAATAAATGGGAAGTGTACCTTATTGATGGAATTGAACTCAAACTAGCAGGTGGACCTTGATGGTGGTTTGTGTGGGTAGTGCCAATCCATGTGATATGCTTCCTAATAAGTACGACCATTATCGATTTTTCCACTGAAAGCGTGATGGTTGGACATGAACCATATTTAGGGCCAAAGCATCAACAGGCTTCTCCATGAAGATATTTAACATCTCTTTTGTTCTGAAGTGCATTATTAGGAATAAAAAATCACAGAAAAGGGTTTTTATAAATCCCTCTCGAATACTTAAATCTGGGAGACTTAAATCTTTTCTTTGTTATGTTCCCGCCTAAAACTCCTTAAATTTTTATCCTAACCACTAAGAGTTTCTTTTCCTTCTTTTGAGTTGGGTATGGTTTTTTTTGTTTAGTAGTGTAAGCCCTAAAAGTTGTTTGGTTTTATTTTTTCTTGTAAGTTTTAAAAGTTATTTTGCTTTATTTTTTTCTCTTAAAAGTGGAACTTTAAAATCATTGCTTTTAATTTAAATTAAGTTTTTTCATATACAATGGATTAAAGTGGGGGTTATGGTGTTGAAATAATTATTTTTAATTAAAAAATACAAATTATGTAAATAAAAAAAATTTATTTTAAATAATTAATGGTAATTTATGGAAAATATGTAAAAATTAAAAGGTAAACACAATAAGTTCATTTCCTAATAATTAATATAAATAAATCTTATTGACTTCTGCAATTTGTCATCTTGAGAGAGATGCCAATTTGGACCATACCCAAATCACCAAGATTGTTGCCTGTTACATGCATGGGCAATGTGAGCTACCAAACCATGGAAAAATTGAAATTGAAATTTATATTGATATCCCCTAAAGACAAAATAGGTCAAGCATACTAGAGATTATACCCATCATGAGAAGTCCATATAAAAAGGTGGGGTGTGTGGGAAAGAGGCCCCGCATAGATGAGAACTAAAAAACCATTGGAGTGAACTATAAAACTAGTAAGTTAATAATTATAAATAAAACAACATATCAAAACCTAGGCATGAAAGAAGTTTATCCCAAGGAGGAAAAACCTAGCATTAAGAAAAAAATGAGATAACAATGGAGGAACAGAAACAACCATCCCCAAATAGAAGTGAAATTGAAACCAAGAGAGTAGGGATAATGTGGGCACCTAATTAGCAAAACTTTATAGGTGCAACTAGCTCCAAGCCAAATTAATGATATGTTTCATAAAAGATTACAACATACAACGAACTTATGGCATACAGAAAGTAAAGAATCAAAATTTATTCCAAGATATTACTGACAATAATATAGTAACAATGAAGGATTGGAATCCGAATATTTCCATCAAAGTAAGATGAAGTTCCCATTGTATATACATAGGACATCCATGAATTTTCACTTACATTGCAAATGTAAAACAAAACAAAAAGTGATAATACCTACCATAACCAAATAATTTGATCATCAACTTCAATGTACCCATGATACTCCATATGGTCTTTCCAATCCTATACACATAAATATTGACCCTTCCCATACAACATTAGATCCAGATATTCAAGTTATAAAGCTAGAAGAAATTTTAGAGTTGAATTCCCAAGAAAATTAAAAAATCCCTAGGCAAACCATTTAACTTACTCTACAACTGGGGTCACAAAATGACATTGAATCAACATTTTAACATATTAATTCAAATTCATAATATTTACAACCAAGTCCCTACCTCCTTTACAAAGTTCCATGACCTTTTGGGAACCCAGCTCTTCAACTTCTATTACAAACATGAGTCCTAGTAGATCCGAGTCTAGAATATCTGAATCCATTTCCAATATTTCCTTGCAACTTGACTACAATTATGGATCTTCATATTATGTATCTTCCTAGGAGATATAGAGACCAACCAATTGTTTGAAGAAATGTTTGAGCTCGGACCATGTCAAATTTCACCCTATGTAGCAATGCCAAACCAATAACATGACCACAAATTTGAAATAGGATAGATGACCCATAGTCACTCTAGATGTTGCAGTTGGAAGGAACAAAATTATCATATATTTGAGTGACCAGATAGTTTCAAACCCAGGATATGTTAAGAAGAGAGGTCAATCTCTGGAGTAGAGCACATTTGTGAATAGTTTATTTGTATTTGACACACATCTTGGAACACTAATTTTGGATCACAGGTAATGCTTTGTCAAATGACCTAACAAATTGAAAATTTCTTCATTAATAAGGCAATATGAAAGAGTGGAACATATTTATCCAAAAAAATTATCAGACATAATATGATAAAGAAACATTAAATGATAATAGAAGATATCTTGTTAAAGGACATGAATTATTTCAAAACTATGCCCTCAACTAAATTTTGACAAGGTCAATATTTACCTAATAATTGAGGACAACTTGTTGAAGGACAACAATTTTGTCAAAACCACACCTTGGATGTGAATGCCTTCATGGCTACATCTTGCACTAAAATTCACTAATCTCAATATCTACCTAATGCTTTTACAAAGACCACAAAATTGAAAGGGCACATTTACATCATATTTCAAACATCTTGTATAACAATACATAGAAAATTTTGTCTATTAAATAAAAACATAATAATAAATTTCCGACTTGCTAGGGTTGGGGAAAATTCTTCAATGATCATTTGGGGTCTAAGAAAAGTCTTTGTAGCTTGTTAACTTGTATGAGTTAAAATTCAACATGAGTAGCCTAAGATGAGTTATATAAAGCTCTTAGGTGAACAAGGCATAGTATAGTTGTAGTAATTGTAGCTTGGTCAAGTTTTTGTAGTTGAGGCAATATTTGGTTGGGTTCCCATGTTGGAAAAAAACTAAGGGTAGTTGTGAGGACATGATAGCTAATGAGTTCCAAGGTGTGCTAAGGAATGAAAAGGCGTGCTAACACATGCGAGATAGTGTGAATGCATGTCGAGTAGTTTTGGGGAGTGTCAGGGCATTACAAGGGAGAACTAAGTAAAATTTCATGGAAATGAATGAATAAGAGTGTTTTCCAGGGAGTGTCAGTGAATTCCAAGTGTCCCAAGGATGAAGTGTGTTTGGAGAATTTTATAATAGGACTTGTAGGAGGAAAGCCGACGATTGCGATAAGGGTATGGAAAAATAAGGTTTAGATAAAGCGATACTTTGGGTTAGGCAGAACATTAATTTTTCAATGACTTGGTTGGTTTCCCAAGTCGCATAAAAAGTAAGGCTATCTATAAGGGCATAACAAGTAGGGAGTGCCAACGTGTGCCAGGGAATACCAAGAAGTGATAACATATGCTACACAGTTTGAAGGCATGTTAGGCATGCCAATATATGCCAAGTGCTAAGGCATGACAATATGTGTGAGATGATAGGGTTTGGTGCCAATGCATTCTAGGGAGTGTTAGGGAGTGCCAGGAAATACAAGGGAGCATCATTTTCAATTCATGGAAATGATGAATAATATTGTGTGATAGAGAGTGTTACCGAGTTCCAAGTGTGGTACGGAGGGAGTGACATGGTATGTTAGGCAATGATAAGGCATGCTAGAGTGTCAGGGAAGCATGTGGCCAAGTTGTGCCAGGTTCGAGGGTGTGCCAACATGTGCTAGGAAGTGTTATAAAATGTTAGGGAAATAGAAGGGAGCACCAAGTCAAAATAATGCATGGAAATGAATGAATAAGATTTTGTGACAGGAAGTGTCAGTGAGTTCCAGGTGTGCTAAGGAGGGAGTGACAAGATATTCTAGGTAGTGCTACAACATGCTAGAGGTTAGGGAAATATGCCAAGATGTGTTAGGTGCTAGGGTGTGAAAATGCATGCTAGGGAGTATTAGGGAGTGCCATGAAAACATAAGGGATCGCTAGTTTCAAATGAATGGAAATAAAGAAATTACCCACAAACACATACCCTCGTAACCAGTACCTAGTTGTATAAGAATCAAATGTTTCTAATATGCTCAATTAGAGATTAAGGATTCTCCTAGGAGGTCAATTTTCTGGTTTGGGTGTTATTTTCAGCCTTGGATACTTAGTGTTTAAGGGATTCAGGGGTCTAGGGTTAAGGGCCAAGGGATTTAGGGTCATAGGATTTAGCGGGTAAGGACTTAATATTTATGGATTTAGGTGTTAGTGGTTAAGGGGTTAGTAGTTAAAGTGTTTAGGAGTGAAGGGTTAGGGGTTAAGGGTCACAGGTTAAGAGGATAATGATTTATGGCTTAGGAGGTTCATGGATTATAGGTTATGGGTTAATGTCTTAATATTTAATGAGTCAAGGGGTTTATGGGTTATGAGTTATGAGTGTAGGTGTTAAGGGGATAGGGAATTTAGTGCTTACGAGTTAAGGGCTTATCTTTCACGATAATTGGAATCCTAATACCCTTATCACCACTATTGGGGCTTCCTAAGCCCTTAAGCCCTATGAAATTAGGTCCTAAGCCCCATTCTCATTATCTAATGCTAGGATTATAGATCTTAGTAAACCATGCTTTCACCTCTAACTTCTACCCATAAATGCTACCCTCGTGTCCCCTTGCCTCGTTCAATATACCATAAGATACTCCCCCATAACCTTTTTGGTTATGTCATTCCACGTTTCCTAATGTTATGAATCCCCAAATTTGGTCTCAATGCCCCTGCAAGTACACACTTGGGACCCCTTGGCTAAGGGAGTAAACGAATTAGGGGTTATTGTTATAATTCAAATGACCTCCTCATTAGCTCAGAGGAGAAGATAAATATGGAAGGAAGAAAGAGACCTAAACTAAACCTACTTCTGACAAGGTAACGCGCCCCTATAACAACCAAAGTTCGTTATAACGCTCCTGATCCATGAAAGGGTCCCGTTAGTGGCTAGGGAAATGCTCTGTTTAGCCTAGAGGGTAGCATTACCCATGTTTCAAGTTTGAAACAGGAAAAACCCATGGAGAATGATTAGAAACTCTAGCTTTTTCTCATAGAGAGTTAGTGCAAAATGGAAACTGCAAGACACTAACCTCTTATTGAGTCTTTCCAAAAACAACTAGACTCTCAAGAAAGGAAAAAGCATGGAAAGTTGAGGAAAAATCTTGGTTTTTTCTATTTAGGACTGGTGGAAGGAGAAAGGCAAGGTTTTCCCTCTCCATCTCCTATAAAATGGAGCTATAGGCTTTTGGTCTAGGGTCGAAGGTTTTTTGAATACATGTGAAGCAGAGCCTTTATTGTTGTAGTGTGAAGGTCAAAGGTCAAAGAAGTTCATTGAGAACTTTTTGAATAAAGACATCACCACATTCAGAGAAAGATAGAGGGAGATTGGAAGACTGAGGAGGGCTTGGTACAACCAACGGTTGTAATCCTCCTTTTTATAAATCAATAGAACTGTATCTGTTTTGTCCATTCAATGTGTCGATATTGTCAATTGTTCCTCAATTACTTACATAGCATGAGATGAATGGCTTAGGTGTGCATTGCTTAATATTTATCATATGTTAACTTAATTGAAAGGAAATATATTGTGGTAGAGATTACACGGGTGCTTTGATTGATCACAGGGTCGGGATTTGGAGCTAGTGAAGGAGGATCCCTACTCTGCTACTTAGTTCTCTCCAAAGACTTCGAGATGTAAAGAGAGGTAATCTTCCATCTTATTTTATCAAATTGTCTAAGTTAACATGAACATATATGCATATTCTTTGTGAAATATATAGCTAATCTTACTGTCTGCCTTGGGCACTGGAAAGCCCTGAGAGGGATATTTGATAACCAACAACCCAAGAATTTTACCCTACAGAAGAATTGGTGACTCCGCTAGGGATTTTAACCCCAAGTTTCTGGGCTATTTCTTCCATTCCTCCTTATTTCCTCTGTTCACACATCCTTCTGACCAACTTTTATGCCCAGTAGACATTTCAAAATCTTACAGAGTTTAGTCCTGTCCCTTTTTGGCCATCTGAAGAACTTTACCATGGCTAACGCTGTCTTTTTTAGTATTCCAGAGCATTATAACGTAGCCTAGCTTTGATTACAGTGCATTAGTATCTACATTAACGTGGTCTTTTCTCAGAACCAGTGTGTTACTCAGCCAAAAAGTTGTTATTCACCCTTTTGTTGTGTTCCTTTTTGGTCGCAGAGTTTTTTTCCATCAGAACCACTCCTTGACTGAATCCCTGTGCTTGTCTGCCAACTGGCATTGCTGTTTTTTTATTCTTATTTGAAAAGTTAGTATCGAATACATCTGCTTTTTCAAGAAAAGAAATATTTTTTTTTAGTTTCTGCATCCAGCTGGATTAATTCTAAAAATTTTACTTAAAAGATTGTTAAGAAGAGATAAATTGATGTCTGAATCCTTAAAGTTGAACTGTGTTATTTGAATGTTTGGTGCATGGATGTTGAAAAGAAACATCTCCTCATATAAATACTCTTCATCGAATTGAACATTTAGAGCATATTTTTGCATGTTTTTTTGAGTCAGAGTCTCATTCCATTTCATACGTCCACTCCCCTTCTGCAAGACTAATAACCAAGTACACTAAGAATCAAGTGATAATAAAATCAATCATATAACATTTTCTAAGCTCAAACCAATAGTAGTTCAGGATAGGATCTTGGGGTAGGGAAAGTGAGAAATATACCCAAGATATCAAAACTTGAAACTAGAGTCATTAATGAGCGAAATCCTACTACACTCATATTATCGAGACCACTCCTTTACTAGAGCTAAGCGTGAGACAACACTTGGGTGCACAATAAGGTAGCCCGCCTTCGACTGCATCCGGTGGACATTCTATATATTGGGGTTCCCTTCGGGGATGTTGAAACTAGATCGTGGATCTAGGTATTCTGCCCATATAACATGCTATCCTAGACCGTGACCCCCTGATGATGTCTGTGATTTTAGGTATCTTTAGTGGCCATAATTTTTAGGGACTTACACGAGGTGATTGGGACGAGCTGTCCTGGTACCTGAAATAGATGGAACTACTCTATCTTTGGTCTTTAGGAGGGTACTTGTCTTCACGAGAGTGCTTAAACCTATCATCTGAGGTTCGGGCAAAGCTCTAGAGTAACTGTAACTATACTTATGACTAACCCTCTCTGGATGCTATTGTGATACCGGGTTTCATCTCCAGTAAATGGTAGTACTCATACAGGGCACCCTATTCTAGCTACTTGCTGATTGATTTTAGAGAGTCCCTTTTTCTTTTTCCTTTTTTAGTGTGTGGCTACTATCAGTGAGACTTTATAATACATCACAATTTAATAAAATTTGTTAAAAATAAACTGGTCACTGTGGCGTCTTCCAACCCACGCCATCTATCTCGACAATGGCAAGGTCTTCCTCCTCTGACTCCAGTGGAAGAATTGAACCTTGGTGAACCCGTGCCTTCTATGGAAGAGCAGTCTCCATTGACAAATCCTGATTTTCACATAGAACCATATCATACAAAATTTCTAGAAGACCCTTTTACGGAAGGCGCTGTACCTCATTAAAATCCTCCACTCACTGATCTGTCGGCAACTTTGATAGTTTAGATTCCACCACACCAAGATATGTCTTCGAACGCACAAAAATATGTTTCACAACTGGCATCCACAGGGTTGGTACCAATGGCAACCATCCTAGGTTCGCTGCCACCCTCCCCACCAGTTTTCAGTTCTATGCCATTACTTGCTAACCCTGGTAGTCAACTTATGCTTAGTCCCAACCCTACGGTCATCACAACTGTGAGTAACTCACCGAGTCCTTCGAGATTTACTCCTACTATGACCACGTTAGGACCTACGATTTCCCCTCCCATGAGTGGGGCTACTTCAGTTCCTTTTAGCAACCATTTTGGTTGGAATCCTTTGTTGAGTTCAAACTTCTTGGTCTCCATACCAGGGGGCAGTGTCACCAGCACACAAATAACAAGGAACATTTCGCTACCCCTGAAATCATTAGAACAAACCGAACAACCTATTGTTAACACTATTCTCTTAAGTGGTCTAAATCTTGGTGTAGGATCCACGTCGTTTCTTAATTATGCACATAGCAGCATGCCTCTGGCTGGCTCTATCGCGTCCATATGGGCTAATCCACCCCAACATCCATCTAGACAAGGGGGGCACTTTTATGCTGGGGGCAACCAACTGTTCGCCCCACAATACAATATGCCCTATGGACAACAACCATATATCCCTACACCTCCACCCATAGGAAATTTTTATCAAAGTCCTACTTATCCTCCTGGCAACACATTGATGGGTGGACCCTATGGTATAAATAGTCAGCCGATACTTCCTTGGCTAGATTTGGGGGCAAACCCACAATTTCCGTTTTTGCAGCTCTAGACATCCCCGACATCTATAAACTGACTAATGGCCCCATCAATCACAACCCGCTCTAGCCTTCGATACTGCACAAGATTCCTTCTGACAACCCATAGTTCAATGGGAAATAAGGGGAAGACCCAGCCTCACACATCACCACCTTTCATTTACGATATATATCTAATTCCATGGTGGATGATAGTATCCAGCTTCGACTGTTTCCCTGCACCCTTACAGGCAATGCTGCTAAGTGGTATATTGAATTACCATGTGCCACCATCAACAATTTTGGTGCTTTAGCTACGGAGTTTCTAAAAAAATTCCAATTATTGATCAGATATGAAATGGGAACGAAACTATTAACCTCCCTACGCCAAGACACCGCCACTCACATCTCTGATCAAATTCATGAATGGAGGTGTAGGAGGAGGCTAGTCAAAGCGCCAATCCTAGATCATCTTCTATCTAATTGGTTTTTTAAGTCTCTCTTACCCCACATCTCTAAAGACATTGGCCTATCTGGTGTAGTTACAGAAGATCAATGCATTCTTCATGCTCGACATTTGGATTTGATCTACTCACAATCTGTCACGCTATATGATTTACTCCCAAATGCCCCTAGTAACCCAAATTCTCCTGCTACTCAGAAACCCAGAATCCACGCCAATGGTCTTGTTGGCACAATCTCTGGCGTAGCCACAAAACAGCCTTGGGGGAAAACCTCCTAGTCTTATTTGGCTGCCACTGCCCCTAACCAAATGACTACTCTTCCTACCACTAAGGTAAATTCTGTGCAAACTTCACAAAAACCAAGTGGAAAGAAGAACAAGAAAAATACATCTTCTTTAGAAGAGCAGTCAGACCATCAGAATAATCCTAATCAGAAAAATGCTGCTAAAAATGACAAAGGGAAGGAGAAACCCATGAAATTCCTTGCAATATCTGTGCGGAGGACCACTTGACATACAAATGTCCTCTGCTATAGGAATGCACCGATTTTATCACAAACAAGGATTCTGGGAGAACACCTGCCATTCTTCATAATCCTTTCCCTAATCAACCGCAGTAACAACAACACATGGTTGCAAACCCGCCACAACCCTCGCAAAAGGGCAAAGGTGGTTCACATCCCTCCGGTGAAGGATCATCTGCCATTTATGGCATTGAAAGTGTTGAACTTCAGACATGAGCCAAGATTTACGGAAATCCTACCATAGACGCTCAAGAACTTGGTACTAGTTCGAACCCACTTCCGCCCAACGATCTGCATATAGAACGGTCTATTGTTGATCCCATGATTCGTCCCCCCAAATGGACACTTCGATGCACGACTCATAACACCTCTACACGTGCAGCCCAAAAATACAACATTGTAGAAGATTTGGCGTAGGCACCATCAGCTATGTCTGCTCTCGAAGTATTGCAAACTTGTCCAGCACAAAGGAAAGCCTTGCTTTTGGCTATTGGTGGAATAGACCCCCAGGATTCCATTCTAGCTATATTTGATATGGAACAATCTCAGACTCGCCTCTCAAACAAACTCGCATTCCAACTGCAGGTTGTGTCGAAAGGGAGACCAATCCATCGTACTGTCATTGATGAAGGTGCTTCAACCTGCGTTATGTCACATGCTTGCTGGCTCGCTTTAGGTTCTTCTACTTTGTCATCGCTGTCGAATTCCCTCAAAGCTTTCGATGGCCATGTGTTTCTCCCAAAAGGATACCTTGCTAGCTTTCCCATCACTTTGAGTGGGAAAACAATAACTGTGGATGTTGAAGTCGTAGATGGCCGTCTCAACTATACTATATTGCTCGGCTACTGTTGGTCTTATGCCATGACCGCCATTGTTTCTTCAGTCTTCCGACTCATCCTATTTCCATTGGATGGGAAAATAGTCACAATGGATCAATTATCCTTCACCACACCTGATTATACCCCGTTACCAAGTAGCACTATACCCCTAATAGGAGGCTTTCCTGACTCTTATGTCAGTATTGGTACCGGTCTTCTAAAGGCATCTTCCCTAATGGGTTGCTTTCCTCTCCCGCCGCTTGAGGTTCCAAATACAATTGCAATGATATCCACCACTTTGGATGGCACTATCGACCCATGGATCCTCCCGTCACCTTCAGACATTGCTTCCTATGGAGATCAGATTCCGCTCTCACCAGCTAAGTTGGCTTATCAAGCCATCCAAATTGCATCTGAGCCCTTCATGGCTATGATTTTGACCAATGGTACGAACTCCCCAGCCATCACAGTTCCTTCTAAATATCTCTTCGATGAAATCATACCTACGGGCGAAGCTATTCAAGAGATCATGTCTCTAGAAGAACGACCTTGGGTAGAATTCCACCATCGTGCTTCGATGTTTGATTCAAATGCGATAACTACTCAAATCCCATCCTTTGACCCACCTGAGATAATCCTTTCCATTTACACGACTGTTCAAACCATCGATTCGGAAGGGAACTTAGGCAATCTTTCTAAGACCAGGCTCATAGATATCTCAGTCAAAATAGGTATCATGGAAAACATTCAGATTGGAGCAGTTTGCAATCCTGAGGAAATTGCGCGCTTCACATCCCTTTTCAAGGAATTCCGCAATGTGTTTTCTTGGTCTTATGACGAAATTCCCAGAATAGATCCATCTATAGTCAAGCACAAAATAAAAGTTTATGACAATGCCAAACCAATTCAACAGTGACTACGACCTGTCCACCCACGCAAAGCGGCCACCATCAAAACTGAGGTAGAAAAAATTTTAAGCACTGGTTTCATCTATCTCGTTCCTTTGACAGAATGGGTTTCCAATCCGGTTCCCATAGACAAAAAACAAGGTACCATCCAAGTTTGTGTTGATTATCATGATATGAATGCTACTTGTCCCAAAGCAATTATCCTACACCATTTATAGATCAGATTCTCGATGATTGTTGGAAATATGATGGAGAGTGTTGTCCTTGATGGCAACCCACTAAATGAAGATGAAGACATGCGACTGTTGACATGTGTTGTCCTTGATGGCAAACCACCTGATGAAGTTATTCTTGACTTGATGGACTTGGTAAATGATGTAAATCTAATGTGATATGATGTTTGTTGACAATATGATGCTGAGTGTTGTCCTTGAAAGGCAACCCACTTGATGAAGATGATGACAACTTACTTGATGAAGTTGTGCTTGATAGAATATGTCCTTGATGAAGGAAATCTGATGTATCTACAGTGTCAACAGAAGGCAATGAAGAAAGGAATTCAACATGTGCTAATTCTATGATGAAAAAGAGTATGTCTCTAGGTATACGCGGATTTGCCTAGGGGAAGTCGCGTATGCACGCGGAAAGGAACGTTCCAAGTCGCGTATGGGAAAAAGCGCTCAAAAAGGTGCAAAACCAGGGGTAACCACCATGGTATTGACCCATTGTATTGGGTAATGATCCGCCTAATTGACCCCGTCCAGGTAGTTTTGGGCTCATGGTATTGCTTTGGCCCATGGTATTGAAAAAGGGGCTCATGGTATTGAAAAAGGATAATCCTATATAAGGAGAAGAAATTCATTGTGCAAATCACAAGTGTAAGAGCAAGATGTCTGAGCTTGAATGAATACTTCTCTGTGAAGTACATCTGTATGGAAAGGGTAAAGGTTTGATGATAGATCCGAATCTATGAAGCACTTATGAAGAAATGATGAAGCGGGATATTTAGATCTGAAATGTACTTGTATTTGCTAGATCTGTTTATGGAGTGATTAGATCTGTGATGAGGCGAACATCTAGGCGAACATCTGTCTGAAGTAAAAGGGTAAATATGAACTGAATATCTGATCTGAAGAAGTATGCTGCTCTGTAATGATTGAAGATCTATACGCTACTTTGCCGCGGAGGAAGCGCGTATGTACGCGGCTTCGCTGAAGTAAAAGCGCGTATGCGCAATGAAATATACACTGAGGTATACGCTGGTTTGTGTGGACGGAAGCGCGTATATACGCGACATCAATAAAGGGAAAGCGCGTATGCAAACTAGGGTTTGCTGAAGCAAGGGGTATGAAATATCTGATCTGTTCTGCTGTGTTTCTGCTATCTGATCTGTGTTGATATGTATCTGTTGGTGACGTATGTTTGTGCTTAAAAGTATGGAAAGGGTCCAGTATGAAAATATGATGAAATGTGGCCTGCAAGTGGTGTTCTATTGAAGTTGTTGGATCCAGTATGAAAATTGATGAAACGTGGTCCAAGGTGGTGCTGAGGGTTGTAGCCTTCAGTCAGGGGGTCGTAGCTCCCTTCCAGGTGAGGCTGGTAAACGAGATCGGGGGGTCGTAGCTCCCTTCCAGGAGAGGCTGGTAAACGAGTCAGGGGGTCGTAGCTCCCTTCCAGGAGAGGCTGGTAAACGAGCGCAGGTGGGTGCCTGCGTGCTGGTCAAGTCTGCGCCAGCACATATGTTGTAAGATGTTTTCTCTATAATAAAATATTGAAGGCTGAGCAATTGCAGCGGTGGTTTTCTCCCGATTTGGGTTTCCACCTAAAAATCCTGGTGTTCATGTGTGATGCTTTGTGTGATGGCTTATTCTGTTCTTACTGCACATGTTTACTGTTTATTGAACATCTGATGAATGAATGATGGAATGAAATAAGCAAAGAACTAATGACATAACTAGATCTCTGTGTATACGCTAGTTGCATGAAAGATATCCGCGTGTATACGCGAGTTTACTAAAGGAAAGTAGCGTATGGGTTTTAAAAAATGAAAAAGTGAAAAGTTTTAAGTTTTCCCTAAATACTGATTCACCCCCCCCCCCCCTCTCAGTATTTTTCCCAAAATTGGTATCAGAGCAGGTTCTTCTGCAGAAGCTTGATCGCTTGAAGGAGATCCGTCGCAATGGGAAGTCAAGAAGGAGTGATGTCTATAAAGCCACCTCTATTCAATGGAAGCAATCTGATATTCTGGAAGGTACGAACAAAAGCATATCTGCAAAGTCTTGGTGCAGATGTATGGGCAATCGTGCAAGAAGGTTATCAATACCCGACAAATATTCCTACTGATGCAGCTGGAAAGAAAGAAGTATGAAATCAATGCCAAAGCAGTGAATGTCTTATTAGGAAGCATGTCTGAATCAGAATTTGCTAAAGTGATGTAGCTACATTCAGCAAAAGAAATATGGGACAAAATAATTCTAAGCTATGAAGGAGACACAAAGGTAAAAAGTGCAAAACTCCAAACTCTTAGAATTGAATATGAAAATTTGAAGATGCATAGTGACGAGAGAATTGCCAGTTTCTTTCTTCGTCTGGATGATATTGTAAATCGAATGAGAAATTTGGGTGAAACCATAACTGATACTACTCTGGTGGAAAAGGTCTTAAGATCCTTGACTTCTAAATTTGACTCTAAAGTTTCGGCTATTGAAGAAAGGCAAGATCTGCAAACTCTTACTATTGTTCAATTACATGGTACTCTGACTGCTTTTGAAATGAGACAAGGAGGTCCTTCTCAAATAAGAGAAGCTGCTTTTAAAGCATCTACAAGAGGAAAAGAAAAGGAAGTTGTCAAAGAATCCAGCTATATATCCGATGAAGAAGAAGCAAATTTCGTAAGAAAGCTCCAACTAGGTACTGGAAGATTCAAAGGTAAGCTTCCCTTCAAATGTTTTGAGTGTGGAAAAGTTGTTCATTATGCTGCTAAATGTCCTTATAGAGAAAAGCATGGTAAAGGGAAACAATTTGAAAAGAGAAAGAGTTATTATGCAAAAGAAGATGATGATGAAGTATCAAGTGAAGATGAAGAAGATTCTGACCAAGATCTAAAAGTGCTCATGGCTAAGAAGCAAAAGAAGAAGGCTACTCGAAACAAGAAGATACCTCAGAAATCATGTATAGAAAAAATTGAAGAAGATGAACCAGGTATTAATCGTTGTTCTTGTCTCTTACTTAACTGCATGTGCAATGATTATGATAGTGAAAGTGACAGTATGGATCCAGAAGTTTCTGATGAAGCTCTACAAATACTCATGGCAAAGAAGGAAAAGAAGAAGGCCACTTGTAATACTCTTCTTTGTGCAAACAATAGTGAAGATAGCGGAAGTAAAATTGTGGATCTACAAGAAGCTCTCAAGACTAAAGTTGAAGAACTACAAAGTTCAACTAATAAACAAGAAACTATCTACAAAGAGATGACCTCTCAAATGAAAGATCAAATAGAAATGTTGAATGGACAGGTGGACAAGTATCAAAGGTTTCATACTTATGCATCCAATCGAATTAAAGAACTAGAAGAAGATCTTGAAAAATCAAGCAAGAAGAATGAAGGACTTGAAGCTGCAATCATCTCTCTGCAAGCAGATCTAGAAGCATCAAGTAAGAAAAATGAGGAACCTCTACAATCATTTGAAAAGGAAGGACTTGAAGCAGAAATAATTTCCCTCAAAGAAGACCTGGACAAATCAAATAAGAAGAATGAAGGCCTTGAAGCAGAAATCATCTCTCTCAAAAGGGTTCTGGAAAAATCAAACAAGAAGAATGAAGAGTTGGAACAAACATGTGAAGAAAACGAAAATTGGTTGAAAGAAGAGATTCTAAATCTGAAGGATCAAGTAGAAGATGGAAGAAAGAAAGAAGAAAGCATGACAAAGCAATGTCAAGCCTTGGAGGTTGAGGTAAACATTCTCAAAGCTAAATTAGAAGAAAAGGTTAAACTTTTGAGGTTTCAAGATAGTACTAATATTCTGGACAATATTCTGAGTAATCAAAGGTCTCCTGCTATCAAACTTGGTCTTGGTTTTCAGGAAACTGTTAAAGGAGAATCTAGCTCACAAGGAAGTGCCAAAAATTCAGAGGATGTCAATGCAAAACCGGAAGTGTTGAAAGAGACAAAAGCTCAACCAACAATCATGAACTCTCAAAGGAATTTATTCAAGAACGTTGAATGCTTTAAATGTCATAATTATGGGCATGTTGCAGCAAATTGCAGAAGCAAATCATTTCAGCCTCAAAAAAAGAGCTCCTACATAGAAAGGTACTCTGGTTTCTTCAAGGGATATTGTTTTTCATGTAACAAGTATGGACATAAAGCAGCTGAGTGTAAAAGGAGGAAGATTAGAAATACTCATTATGATTCTTATGTTTATTTCTCTGACCACATGAGATGTTATGCTTGTAACAAGTATGGACATATAGAAAAAGAATGCAGGATGAACAGATATGGGAAAGTGGACAATTTTCAGCACACAGTTAGAAAGCTCAAACAAATTTGGAAAAAGAAGGAGGACCGACCAGAAACATAGGGAATTCAGACCCTACTGCAGTCATCCGCTTCTGGAAGCTTACTTCTCTGATTGACTGCAGGAATGATGTGGGATACATTATGAGATTTAGTAATGTATCGTCACAGGGGGAGCAATGTATGATGTCTCTCATGGTTGATTTGAATATTCTGGTTATGTTTACTTCTGACAGCGCATCTGATGTGGAAAGGACAGGTACAGGAGGTACAAGCTCAGGAGGAAATGAAGGAAGATGAAAATTTTCTATGCTTCACCTTCCATACGCGGGTTATATTAACAAAAGTCGCGTATACACGCGAGTTTCATCAGACACAGTCGCGTATGAATTGATGATAAGAGAATTTATCTGATAGCTGAAGATCTGGAGCAGAGGCTCAGGGGGAGCATCAGTCTGACTGCTGATGATTGCACTGTTAGCATCATTCTGGTTATACTTATGAAATGAATTGATACATGGGTTCTTGTGTTGAAGATTATGGATGAAGCCTGGTTGCTTTATGATGAAGAGCATTCGTTGTTGAGATGAAGGTCTTATAATTCAGAGATGAGGACAGATCATTCAGAGATTGTTGCTGATGACTTGCTGTTGAAGGTGCTTCAGATTGCAAGCTAAGGAAGAGCATTGGTTTAGGGGGAGCAGCAGGTTGAATACTAATGATTGCATTGTTGGCAATATGACTGCTTGTTCTTTGGTTTTTGTGATACTCATGCTCAAATGATGATGACTTGGCACATTGTTTATTATGATGATATTTTGAGCCCTGGTTGTCTCTTGTACTCACACATGGATGAGTTGGATGTCATTTGATTCAGAAATAAATCATGCAGAGTGTGTTACTATAGTTGATTTGCCCACATGGATGATTGCTTGACACTTATGTGAAGATGTTGGTCTGATATGAGAATCTCTATTGGAAAGATTGTATTGATGCTGCAAAGAATCTGAAGGCTTGGTTACTATTGTGCTGATGCTACAACCATTGGATGACGCTTGAAGACACCACTACACTGTTCTATCTATCTGTAGTCCAGGGAAGCATTCAAATGTCTCAGAAAGAAGCTGAACATTGTCTTTGCCTTACAAAGAATCAGATCTGGTTGAAATTTAGAAGATGTCTTGGGATACGCGGGTTTCCTGAAACACAGTCGCGTATATACGCTAGTTCCTGCAAAGAAAACCGCGTATGACTGATTGCTGACAATTTTTGGTTGGTTCAGCTCTCTTCAGCATAGCTGCAGTGCTGTTTGGTATCTCTGATACTGTTTGGTATCTCTGGTGGTGTTCCAATTCTCTTAATTCTGTTTCTAATGTTTTGATGAAGATGCCTTGATGATTTGTTGATGGAAGTTTTCAGGATGCACAAACTAAGGGGGAGCCTTAGTCATTTGGAAAGATTTCTTGGTTGCACAGATTCAGGGGGAGCATTAGTTTTGCTGAGTATAATGCATTGCTGGCATTATGGTGGTTCTGATATATGATCTCTCGTGAGGTCTTTTTTAATTATGAAAATTCATATTTGTACTTTGATGAAAAGGTCTGGTTGAGACCCATGTTGTAAAATTGTAATATTCAGTCATGTAAGGACTTGTCAATTTGTAAACCCACTTGGTTGGGTAGCTGAGTCAAATTTGTAAACCCACTTGGTTGGGTACTTGAGTCTCATATGTAAATCCACTTGGTTGGATATTTGATGTAAGTATGAGTCATTGGTGATAGGAACTTCATAGAGTCATATACTTCATTGAAAATATGTTTGAAGATTCAGCATGAACTCAGGGGGAGCTTGGTCACTTCAGTATACATCAGATCTGCAGAACGCTTCTTCTACATGAGGAGAAAAGGGGGTGAGTGTGTTGGTTTTGATCTGCTGGTTTTGTCCTTTGCCCTTGATGTCAAAGGGGGAGAGTGACATGGTGTTTGAATGAAGATAATGATGTGCCCTTTGCCCTTGATGTCAAAGGGGGAGAGTGACATAGTGTTTGAATGATGCCAAAAATGGAGAGAGTGACATGGAAAATAGGGAGAATGACATGGTGTCATTGTATTCTTAATGTATCTATCTGTTGTGGTAACCAAACACCATCATGGTTGCCATCAAGTCCAAAGGGGGAGATTGTTGGAAATATGATGCAGAGTGTTGTCCTTGATGGCAACCCACGGAATGAAGATGAAGACATTTGACTATTGACATGTGTTGTCCTTGATGGCAATCCACCTGATGAAGTTATGCTTGACTTGATGGACTTAGTAAATGATGTAAATCTGATGTGATATGATGTTTGTTGACAATATGATGCTAAGTGTTGTCCTTGAAAGGCAACCCACTTGATGAAGATGATGACAACTTACTTGATGAAGTTGTGCTTGATAGAATATGTCCTTGATAAAGGAAATCTGATGCATCTACAGTATGAACAGAAGGCAATGAAGAAAGGAATTCAGCATGTGCTAATTCTATGATGAAAAAGAGTATGTATCTAGGTATACGCGGATTGGCCTAGGGGAAGTCGCGTATGCACGCGGAAAGGAATGTTCCAAGTCGCGTATGGGCAAAAGCGCTCAAAAAGTGCAAAACCAGGGGTAACCACCATGGTATTGACCCATTGTATTGGGTAATGATCCGCCTAATTGACCCCATCCAGGTAGTTTTGGGCTCATGGTATTGTTTTGGCCCATGGTATTGAAAAAGGGGCTCATGGTATTGAAAAAGGGTAAACCTATATAAGGAGAAGAAATTCATTGTGCAAAATATGAGTGTGGGTGCAAGATCTCTGAGCTTGAATGAATACTTCTCTCTGAAGTAGATCTGAATGGAAAGGGTTACAGTTGAATGATAAATCTGAATGTATGATGCACCAATGATGAAGAAGGGGATCTAGATCTGAAATGTACTTGTATTTGCTAGATCTGTTTATGGAATGATTAGATCCGTGATGAGGCGAACATCTAAGCGAAGACATGCATGCAGGTAAAGGGTAAATGCGAGTGAATATCGATGCGAAGAAGTATCTTGCTTTCTGTAATGGTTGAAGATCTATACGCTACTTTCCCGCGGAGGAAGCCGTATGTACGTGGCTTATTTGAAGTGAAAGCGCGTGTCTGTATTGAAATATACACAACGAGGTATCTGTTGGTTTGTGTGGACGGAAAGCGCGTATATACGCGACATCGATGAGAAAGCGCGTATGCAAACTAGGGTTTGCTGAAGCAAGGGGTATGAAATATATGATCTATTCTGCTGTGTTTCTGCTATCTGATCTGTATTGATATGTATCTGTTGGTGATGTATGTTTGTGCTTAAAAGTATGGAAAGGGTCCAGTATGAAAATATGATGAAAGGTGGCCTACAAATGTTGTTCTATTGAAGTGGTTGGATCCAGTGTGAAAATTGATGAAACGTGGTCCAAGGTGGTGCTGAGGGTTGTAGCCTTCAGTCAGGGGGTTGTAGCTCCCTTCCAGGTGAGGCTGGTAAACGAGATCGGGGGGTTGGAGCTCCCTTCCAGGAGAGGCTGGTAAACGAGCGCAGGTGGGTGTCTGCGTGCTGGTCAAGTCTGCGCCAGCACACATGTTGTAAGATGTTTTCTCTATAATAAAATATTGAAGGCTGAGCAACTGCAGCGGTGGTTTTCTCCCAAATTGGGTTTCCACCTAAAAAATTCTGGTGTTCATGTGTGATGCTTTGTGTGATGGCTTATTTTGTTCTTACTGCACATGTTTACTGAACATCTGATGAATGAATGATGGAATGATATAAGCAAAGAACTAATGACATAACTAGATCTCTGTGTATACGCTAGTTGCATGAAAGATATCCACGTGTATACGCGAGTTTAATAAAGGAAAGTAGCGTATGGGTTTTAAGGAATGAAAAAGTGAAAAGTTTCAGGTTTGTAATCTTCTGATTCACCCCCCCCTCTCGGTATTTTTCCCAACATGCGCCAGATGCGAATATTTTTCCTTTATGGATGGATTCTTTGGCTATAACCAAATTGCGATTAAAAAAGAAGACCAGCATAAAAATGCCTTCATATGTCCTTGGGGCACATTTGCCTATCATAAACTCCCATTCAGTCTAAAGAATGTTGGAGCAACTTTTCAGCAGGCTATGGAATATGCCTTCCATGACATTCGACATATTGTATAGGCTTACTTGGATGACCTTCCGACCGATTCCAAGAAACGACCTGATCACCTTGCTCATTTGAAAGAAATTTTTGCTCGGTGTAGGTTCTACAATATATGTCCGAATCCTCATAAGTGCGTATTTATGATCAATTTCGAGCATCTTCTAGGTTTCATTGTCTCCAAGCACGGGATTAGGGTTGATCCCGATAAGGTTAAAGAAATTGTTGAATTTCGAGTGCCACAATCCATCCTGCAACTCCAACGTTTGCAAGGGAGGGAAATTTTTTTACGTCAATTCATTGTCAACTATGCTGAGATGACGAAAGGATTTATGTGATTATTGAAGAAGGGAACACTATATTTGTGGGATGAACAAGCTCAATGGTCATTTGACGCTTTAAAACAAGCACTTGTTTCAGCCCCACTCCTTAGTGCCCTCGACTACTCATGCGACTTTCTCCTCTACCTGGCAGCCTCACCATCCTCACATGGAATGGTTCTGGTTCAAGTTCACAATGATGACAGTGAGCATGTGATATACTACTTGTAAAAAGGTCTAATCGGACCCGAACTACGTTATTCACATGTGGAGAAAATTTCTCTGGTGGTAGTCTTTCTGTCACCCGACTCCAACACTATATATTGTTGCGACAGACTACTGTTATTTCTTTGGAGAACCCCATGGAACACATCCTGTCTCGAAAAATTATTGGAGGAAAATATTCCAAATGGATTATAATCCTCCAACAATTTGATTTGGTCTTCACAGCTACCAAAGAAAATAAATCTCTAGTCTTCGCCGAATTGGTATCAGACCTTCCCAGAATTGACCCAGGAGAAGTAGCTTATGATCCATTTCCTGATGAATATGTATACTTGGTCGATTCTTTGGACCCATGGTATGGAGAAATTTTGGTCTACCTACAAACCCAACGCTTCCACCCAACTCTCACGTCCGATGACCGTTGTTGTATTCGCCATAATGCAAAACACTACCTCATGCTTAATGACACTTTATATCGTCATGGTATTGATACTATTCTCCGGCGTTGTCTCACTCTTAATGAAGCGGAACACATTTTTAATGACTGCCACATAGGGGCGTGCGACGGTCATCTTTTAGGCATAGCTACTACCCAAAAAATCCTGTGCGTAGGTTATTATTGGCCTAGTTTGTTTAAAGACTACATTGCAGCGGTCCAGAAGTGCCATCCGTGTCAAATTTTCACAAAGAAAATGCGTGCTCATCCCACCCCTCTTCATCCGGTTGTCTCCATTAGTCCTTTCATTAAATATGGAATTGAATTCGTCACCTGCAATCCCATTTTGGAAAATGGACACAACTACATTGTGGTTGCGGTCGACTATTTTACGAAATGGGCAGAAGCCATTCCCACTTTTAAGGCTGATGGCGAAACCGCCGCTCTTTTCCTATTCAATCAGGTGATCTGTCGGTTCAGCGTACCCCTATCTATTGTCACAGGTCATGGATCACACTTTCAGAATCATATGATGACCGAATTAACCTCCATGCTAGATTTTCGACAAGATCAGTCTTCGTCCCACTATCCTCAAGCTAATGGTCAAGTCGAAGCCATAAATGGCGTCCTCAAAACCATGACTCATCAATTAGTTAGAAACCATAAAACCACATGGCATCAGAAGTTGTATTCCACATTATGGGCATACCAAACATCAATCAAAACTACCACAGGCTTCATGCCACTTCAACTTTCATTCGGCCTAGAAGCAGTACTCCCAATCGAGTGTGAAATTCCATCACTCAAACTTGCTGTTGAAATCATGCTCGAAACCACTACCACATAAGAGTGCTTTCTCTCACTTGATCATTTGGATGAAGCTAGTCAAGATGCTATGCTAGCACTCAAAGCTCACTAGCACTGAGTCAAAGCTCAATATGACAAATCTATCAAGCCTCGTTCTTTCCAAGAGGGTGATCTTGTTCTACTCTATGATCAAAAACATGAACTCTTGGGGGCAAGAACACTGCAACCATTATGGCTTGGTCCTTACATCGTCACTAAGGTCCTTTCAAAAGGAACTTACACACTTCAGGACTGTAATGGAATTCCGCTCGCCGAGCCCCGCAACGGGCTCTATCTAAAGAAGTATTTTCCCTAGTTCCCCATTAGGCATATGCATTGTAATTTTATGTATATATGTTTTTCCTATTGTTTTGATGTCCCTAGATATTTGTTTGGGTGTTTTAAAGTGTTTTTCTCATACATTATCTTTTCCTTTCACACAGATGTCGTCATCATTCTTATCATACGTGGGATACGCTGATGGTGCTAGACGTCATACTAGGCATATTGCTTTAGCTGCTTGGGTTCTCCACACACCTGAGTCAGAAATTCTTTGTTCTAGGGGAATTTTCCTGGGTAATGCCACCAATAACATTGTTGAATACATGTCAGTGATACAACTCCTCACGGACGTAGCATCTCGCGACATCTCCAATCTAGTGGTCAGGTTAGATTCCCAACTCGTCGTTATGCAATTAAAAAATCATTATCGCGTCCGTCATCCAGTTTTGTTACGTTATTTTTTAAGGGTTCGAATTTTAGATCGTAATTTTCAAACCATCATATTTGAGCATGTTCCTAGAGAATTTAATGCATTGGCTGATTCATTATCAAACTATTTATTAGATTGGCATTTGTCACACTTGTTATGAAAATATTTACACATGAGTACATATATTTTTACCATCGAAAAATGCACAAAAATTAAAAAACACATAAGAAAAAAATCGCCAAATGTATGTATATATATAAATATATATATGTCATGTCCTATCCAAAAGTTACATCAAAAAATCTCTCAAAACTCGGGTGTTATACAAAAATTTAGCTACGCTAAGCCTCGCTATAACATCTATACATCTGCTCCGCCAGTTGAGCCTGATGCACATGATAACATACAACTGCCCTGGCTATCAGCCTTAGAGGCACTAGGTATCTCTCTGGCACACCAACGGTATACCGCTCTAGACGTACTGGAATCTCCCACATAGGAAGAGGTGGTACACCCATTCTCAAACCCTCTAGATTTTTGGAAAGCTCATGTAGGATTTTGGCATCATATCCAGCAACTTCCACATCCTTTGTTGTTGTGCCAGCCCTAGGTAGCTGCAGTCCTCACCATTCATAGTGAGGGGCCCCAGCTGGGTGGACAGGTGCCACATCTGTGTCAAGAAAACAAGCTTCAAGTCAAAAAAAAAAATTCACCCTTTTTGAAACAAAAAAAAAAATTGCATAAACATTCAAAAGATAAAAAATACTTTCAAGGAACACTCATCAACCCTTTCTTACCATCTAAACCCCACTGAGTGCTAGGGGGTAACACTAGCTCAGGATCTCAAGTGAAGTTCATCCCTGCATAGGGATAATCCTTAATCATAATGATCTGATAGTTGAGCCAATCAAAGAACCCATCATCAAAGCAGTGACAGACTGGACCCTCTCCAGTCCATGGACTCAGAGCTTCCCATTGAGCCTAACTTGGCTCGCATGGGCCCAATACAGTTGTAATCATCCTGGGTCTCATCACTGCAACCCGCTCTAGTAGGAAAGAAACAATCAGTGTGTCATAACCAAACTCTCTTTGGGTACAGGTCTTGCATGTTGTAAGCTCTGCTCGGACCCGACGGAAAACTCCATCACACCAGTTAAATACCTGAGGCTGCATACAGTCTAAGGCTAGAAACATGTGGGCCTTGGTGGCCACATGCCGACTCTTGGCCCCTGCCAAGAAAATGATCATCCATAGTAGAGATCTCAGTGGTCTCAATGCCACCCATGCGATAGGCACCAAATTGCTAACAACCTCTGTGTTACATATGCAATGAGAAAGAATAAGATTAGTAGTAGAGTGAGGATCCGCTCTGGACCCCGTCAAGTTAGGCCTCGGTCCACGACATGACAGACCGGTCAAAAAGTAGACATCGCCCTTCTCAATTGAGAGCTCATTGCCCCCAATGCGAAAGACATGGTAACGCTCGTCCCACTGCTGAATCAGCCACCTCAGTAGGTCCTCTTGACCCCTCATCAGCTCCAGCCGTGCATATTTTAGCAAACCACACCTATGGAGAGCCATCAAACTCGCAGCATCAGTGACCATATCGCTTTCTTCTCATTCATGATCTCTTTATTGCTAGATACTCATGATAAACAGCCAAATACCTGCCAATACAGCATTTTCAACCAATTATAATTTGCCTGGAATGCTTGAAAATGATAAACAACAAGTTCTTAAAACATGCTTTATGCCTAACGTGGGCTATAGATTAAAACAGATCATGCTAGCATGCCCTTCCTTCACGGGATGTGCATTTAATGTGGGCCCAGCATTTCTGGCCTGGGTTAGCTGCTAAAATGTTTTAGGGCCTACCAAATTTTTCATTTTGAACCAGCAAAACGTCATAAAAATAAGATAAAATGATAGCAGGAGGTTCCAGCTCTTACCTGGATCTCACGGGAAGAGGAATCGTTGCCCGGATTGACCGTAATTTCCAGCGGAAGTTTCACACTTTTTCACCCCAGAGCTCCTTCACAACATGCAAAATAGTGCAAATGAAATACTTTTGACCTTCTTATAGCCATTTTGGGGAGTGACTCACTCAGCTAGTCCACAAAAAGTCGTCCATTCCGGCTGCATTTTTGTCGCAACTCTTGATTTTGGTCATCGATGTCCTGATGAGTGTTTCAAAGGTCCATATGTAGATATTACCATGTTCAACCCTCATTCGAGCATTATTTTTATGGTATTTTTCTTGCTCGTTAATCCAAAAAATCTCAGGTCCTCTTCTTCGGGCTTGTTAAACTTACACGAAGAAACTTCGAGCGTTCTTTTTATGGTATTTTTCTTGCTCGTTAATCCGAAAAAACCTCTAGTTCTCTTCTTCAGACTCGTTAAAAGTAACATGAAGACGACAAGAGCCATTCTTTTCCTCTTTTTCAAAGCTTTTTAAACAGAAAAAGTGACCGAGTTTTTCTCCACGTGACTCGTTAAAATTTCACAGAGAGCACCAAGTTTTTCTTTGTTGGACTCGTTAAAATTTCACAAAGAATATTGAGTTTACTTCGTCTCCTCGTACTCATAACAAAATGAGGTAGATGTCCATCGAACATAGATTTCTCACCTTTCCGGCTTCGATGGACTAACTTACGGAAAATGAACTGTTTTCGGGCTTACTATTCTCCCTTTTCTGTGCCCGGTTATCAAGACATGACAAAGGTACCCCCTCGGAGTTGTCTTTTATGACATTTTTCAGACTCTATAAATATGAAAAATTCACCGAGTTTACTCGTCTGGACTCGTTAAACCTAATCAGATGGGGAAAAAATTTGGACAAAATGGATACTACCTTTGTTACGTTTAAGAAAGGTTGATTTGGCAGAAAAAATCTTGAACATGGCATTTCCCATACAACTCTTTCACAGTTAGACAAACCCTACCATCTATGAGTTTAGCCTTCATCTCCCAGTGTTCCTACACCAGTAAAATCCTAAAATACTCTTTGGTGTTCATTAAGCCTCAGCTGCCTAGTACCCTGTTAGAGTGCCTTCTATTGTTCAAGCAGAACTCGCTATCTACTGCTCCTCATATCAACCAAACCGATCATTATGCCAGAAATTATTTGTCGTTAGTTTATCCCCATTTTCTCTTCATTATTTCCATCAAGAAAAAATTTATCTTTTTCCCGTTTCATGTTGATTGATGTAGGATGCCTCAGTGCCTGCCTTTCAACAGATCTCTTCCTATCGACTTCAACATATTATCTCAGAAGTTGATCCAGAAACTCATCAGTACCCAGATACTTGCAGACATCAGTGGCAGGTGATCTTATGTTTGATTGGGGGTCTTCATCATTGGCTCCCGATCGAATGATTCTACGAGTGTTTGACTTCAGCTCCTTTTATTCACACTCGCTAGATTGTATTATGCATCTTATGGACCATCATCATTATCAGTGGCCACCTTTACGTCTGTTAACAGTTTTCATTATCAACGGGTAATCAGATGATTTCTCACATGTTCAATGATAGATCCTTCATTCACATGTAGAGAAATATGCAGTTTAAGTGAAGCGGTAGCCAAAACCTTGGGGAAAAGGTTACATCATTACAGTTGTGTTTTCTTCCCCAAGTTGCGATATTGTTTATGGAGACAGATTTTCAGTATTGATCCTGTTATGACAGACACTTCCACATTATGCTTATCAGTGGACATATTGTTCATATCTCTCTACTAGAGAAATCATGTTGATTAGCTACTAAGCATGGGAATGCCCGACTCAAGACAGATACTATATTTTCTGACATATGTTGTTGTTTCAGGTTTTCCTCAGTCCTCCAATCTCTTTTTCTCTACTACACATAGTATAAAGTATTTTGGCCATCGTCTTCATCTATGAACTCACACTTTAGGGGGAATTTGTTATAGGTCAAATGACCTCCTCATCAGCTCAGAGGAGAAGATAAATATGGAAGGAAGAAAGAGACCTAAACTAAACCTACTTCTGCCAAGGTAATGCGCCCCTATAACATCCAAAGTGCATTATAATGCTCCTAATCCATGAAAAGGTCATGTTAGTGGCTAGGGAAATGCTCTATTTAGCCTAGAGGGCAGCATCACCCATGTTTTGAGTTTGAAACAGGAAAAACCCGCGGAGATTGATTAGAAACTCCAGCTTTTTCTCATAGAGAGTCAGTGTCAAATGGAAACTGCAAGACACTAACCTCTTATTGAGTCTTGCCAAAAAAAACTAGAATCTCAAGAAAGGAAAAAGCATGGAAAGTTGAGGAAACATCTTGGTTTTCTCTATTTAGAACTAGTGGAAGGAGAAAGGCAAGGTTTTCCCTCTCCATCTCTTATAAAATGGAGTTGTAGGTTCTTGGTCTAGGGTCGAAGGTTTTTTGAATACATGTGAAGCAGAGCATTTATTGTTGTAGTGTGAAGGTCAAAGGTCAAAGAAGTTCATTGAGAACTTGTTGAATAAAGACATCACCACATTCAAAGAAAGAGAGAGGGAGACTGGAAGACTGAGGAGGGCTTGGTACAACCGACGGTTGTAATCCTCCTTTTTATAAATCAATAGAACTGTATCTATTTTGTCCATTCAATGCGTCAATATTTTCAATTATTTCTCAATTACTTACATAGCATGAGATGAATGGCTTAGGTGTGCATTGCTTAATGTTTATCATATCTTAGCTTAATTGATAGGAAATATATTGTGGTAGAGATTACACGGGTGCTTTGATTGATCACAGGGTCAGGATTTGGAGCTAGTGAAGGAGGATCCCTGCTTCGCTGCTTAGTGCTCTCCAAAGACTTCAGGATCTAAAGAGAGGTAATCTTCCATATTATTTTATCAAGTTTTCTAAGTTAACATGAACATATATGCATCTTATTTTTGAACTATATAGCTAATCTTACTATCTGCCTCGAGCACTAGAAAGCCCTGAGAGCGATATTCGATAACCAACAACCCAAGAATTTTACCCTATAGCAGTTATGGATTGTGATAAGGGAGCCCTTAATCCCCTTATCACAACTAGAAATAGGCTTATGACACCATCAATATATATTGTAGGTGTTGCAATGAAATCAATAATGAATACAAAAGTTGTGGTCAATAGGACATGGATCATCAAGATGTTGAACCAACAATGTAAATATGGTTTTCAATGCTAGTGATCTAGTCACATAAAAGGGTACCCCATAAATTTGTGCTTTGGGACACCCCTAGGATTCAATAATTAATCTAAAGTGAGAGTATTTGTTGCTAAGGTGACAATGGAAAAAACCTTGAGTTGACACAAAATGACACTTTGTGAGCCTTGCACAACTAGGGTGTCAGTTTCATCATCAACAAGAGGCACAATTGACAAGTGGCAACATCTCACATTTAAGGCACTTGGAAACAAATATTTATGCATGTTTCTCCACTGAGGGTACCTTTCACATTTCCCAAGGCACAAATCACATATTTGGATGAATTTTGGATAACTTTTCATATTCCACTAGCTTCATGCGTGAAGAGGAGCTCTAATCCTTTAAGAATATTTTGGAGGATTTCATGGCCTAGTCAAGGTCGCATGTATAAAACAAGAATGCCATAGACACGAATAAGAAAATTGGCATTTGTATCACATGAGGTAAAGGAGAAGGACATAGTTGAAGAGTACTCCATTTAGAAAAATATAAAATCTTTTTTATTTCCTCTTTACAAAGAAGAGGAGATATCTTGTGACAAAAATCCAAAATTTACAACAATGGAAGACTCGGGTAAGGTTTTACATTTTGATCATGACCCTTTACAATCACACTGATACAAGGAATACAACTAGGGCTTGGTGTTAGTCCTTTGACAACCTATCTATATTTAACAAGACAACACTTGACCTACTTGCTGATGGTGGCCACACACAACCCTTTCAGTCCTTAGGTTTAATGAGAGCACCACAGGTTTAATGTTTGGACAACAAGGGGCCGCCCCTTTTTCCATCATTTTTTATGGGTCCCATGCATCATTATGGCACTCACAGACCCCAATATGCCTCCTAGAAGGCCCTAGGTCAACAATTGACCTATTATGAGGATTATTATTCCATGTATGAGCTAGTTTGGTGGGATTGTCACCAAAATTTAGGGTTACTTGCACATTATTTTATGTTTAGGGGATAATGTAGGCCCATAAGATAATTCTATCAACTCCTTAAAAGTTTATAAATAGGAGTTAGTTGGATTCATTTGTATCATCACTTGACTTGGGATCTCTCTATCTTTAGAGAGCTTCACATTTTTCCTTGGAGGACTATTTTAGATGATGGATGCATTTTGATGTATGGATGTGGGCTATTTTTATCTTGGAGCTTTGTTTTTGAAAATGTGAAGCTGATTGGATATACTCTCTAACATTGTTAGTGAAAATTTAATGCTATTCTTCTTGTTGTTGCATACTATTGAATTTTTCTATAACTAGGGCTAATTGTTGCATGATGGAAATGTGGAATTATGTGTCTATTTAGCTTATTTAATGTATGGGCCATTGTTGGATGAATGAAATGTCTTAGAGATCATTTTATCTCAATAAAATTACATCATTTGCATGAAGTATAAATGCTTTAAGGTCACTTTTCTTTTTCCTCTAACATTGGACGAAGTTGACTTTCTGGGCCTCCTTGATAAAAAACCGAATTATTGTTCATTATCACCCCTGACTCCATATCCCCAAGTGAATTATGCACTAGTACCTCAAAAATGGTGATGATTCCCCCCCCCCCCCTCCCCCTTTTCACAATTTTCCATTTTTCCCTAGGTCTAGCCCCATTGGGTAACTTGGGGTGTTGTGGAGAGCTTGACTCCAAAAATAGAAGAAAGAGATATAAACGCCTTGTAGGAAATAAGCCACTTTGAGGGGGAAACCTCCAATGCATTACATGAATGAACAATTCTTGGATGATACAAATTACAAAACCTCCTTTCTATATCTAGGAGTCCATGGGGCCCAATGTAATCCTAGTGGGGCCACAATGTAATCCTAGCCGACCTAACAATAATAATTTAAGGGCACAATAATAACAATATGGGGGTTACAAGGGTACAATAATAACAATAAGGGGGTTACACTAACAACAATAAGGGACTATACTAGTAATATAGGGACCTAATATGCCCCTCTCCTTCAAAATAGTGTTGTCCTCAACGCTTGGGTAGCTCTAGGTGCTTTTGTATAAAATTCTCATCCTCCCATGTAGAATCTTCAGTGGGTAAGTTCTTCCACTTGATGAGATACTCTGAAATTGATCGATTCCGTAGCTGTCGAGTTCTTGTTTCCGTGACCGCTTCAGGTTCCAATATGATTTTTCCTTCCTCATCAAGTTCTGGCAATATTGTTTGAGCTGGAATATTTTCACCTATAACCTTCTTTAAGCATGAAACATGGAAAACTGGATGTACTCGCGAAGAAGCAGGAAGCTCCAATTTGTATGCCATAGTACCAATCTTTTGCAACACCTTGTAAGGACCATAGTACTTTGGTGATAATTTATTATCCTTCTTAGCTTGCTTGAGGGACATTTGTTTTTATGGTTGTAGCCATAAAAATACCCAATCTCCTACATCAAAACTTCTCTCGCTGCGATGTTGATCTGCCTGTTGTTTCATTCGATTTTGTGCCAAATTCATGTTATCCTTTAAGAGTTGGAGAACTTCTTGCTGATGCTCGATGTGATCTTCCACTGCTTGAACCTTCGAATTTTCCCTTAAAGATGATGTGATGGATAGTGGATGATATCCATAAAGTGCCATAAATGGGGTCATTTTTGCTGCAGTATGGAAGGAAGTGTTATACCACCATTCAGCGAGAGGTAACCACTTGACCCATTGTGTTTGTTTATCAGATACAAAACAACGAAGATATCCTTCCAAACATTTATTTACTATCTCAATTTGACCATCAGATTGAGGATGATAAGATGAGCTATGAGCTAATTGAGTACCAAACAAGAAAATAACTCCGTCCAAAAATTTCCAGTAAAAATGGGATCTCTGTCGCTCACAATAACCCTTGGGCTTCCATGTAGCTTTTGAATTCTGTCCATAAATGTAGTAGCAACTGTACTTGCTTTAAATGGATGAGATAATGCACAAAAGTGTGCATACTTGGTAAATCTATCAACTACCACCATGATGACACTCTTTCCTTCAGACTTAGGTAAAACTGTGATAAAATCCATTGAAATCTCCTCCCAATGTTGACTTGGAATGGATAAAGGTTGTAGAAGTCCCGGGGTCTTAATTGTTTCCACTTTATTCTGCTGGAAAACCAAACATTCCACCACAAACTTTTGAATATCAGATTTAAGGCCATCCCAAAAAAAATTATTTCTTCACCCTGTGGTAAGTTTTTAAAAATCCTGAGTGTCCTCCTAAAGGAGAAGTGTGCAATTCCAGAAGAATCTTTTGTTTTAGTTGGGAATTCTTACAAAGATATAAGCGATCTTTGTACCATAAGGAATCATTTTTCCAACTAAATGTATCATATGTACTAGGATCTTGCTTCAACTTTTGAATGAGTGTCCACACTTCTTCATCCTTCTTCCATTCATCCCTTGCTTCGGTTATCCAATCTGGTTGGATAATAGAAATGGCACAAAGCAATGCTTCCACCTCTTCATTCTTTCTTGAGAGTGCATCTGTAACAACATTTAGCTTCCCTTTTTTGTAGATTATTTCAAAGTCATAACCCAACATATTTGTGACCCATTTTTGCTGCTCTTCTGAAGATATTCTTTGTTCCAAAAAGTGTTTAAGACTATCATGATCAGTTTTTACCTTGAAGTGTCTTCCCATTAGGTAAGTTCGCCATTTCTTTAGTGCGTGCAGTATTGCTAAAATTTCCTTCTCATAAATAGGTTTTTGTAAATACTTTCCTTTGATTGGACGACTTTCAAAAGCAATGGGTCTTCCTTCCTGCATTAAAACTGCACCAATTCCATTTCCTGAGGCATCACATTCCACAATAAAGGTTTTTGTGAAGTCTGGCGTAGCTAAGACCGGTGTTGGGCACATTGCCTCTTTAAGATGTTCAAAGGCCTTAGTTGCTTCAAGAGTCCATGAAAATGCATCTTTCTTCAATAATGTTGTTATAGGTGATGCTATTCTCCCATAATTCTTAACAAAATTGTGATAATACCTTGTTAACTTGAGAAATCCTTGCAACTGCTTTATGGTTGTGGGGACTTTCCATTCCTTAATGGCTTTAATTTTGTTAGGGTCTACCTTAACACCCTCGTGAGATACAATATGACCCAAATATTCCACCTCTTGTACTCCAAAGAAACATTTGGATGTTTTGCATATAATTGTTTCTCCTGCAATAGTTTGAGCACCCTGTCAACATGTTCAACATGATCCTTCCAAGACCTGCTGTAGATTGGTATATCATCAAAAAATATTGGCAAAATTTTTCTAAGGAAGTGTTTGAAAATGGAATTCCCATCGACGGGATTTCCAAATGTAGAATGGAGTGTAAAAACTCGGGTAAACTTGAATAAGTATATATTATTATTGATAAAATATGAGATATGAGATATGATTACAATGGGGAATCACCAAGGCTTTAAATATAGCCTTATGGTGTCCCTTGGCGAAGAGGCATGATCTTTGATCATGCCCTTTCACTTAATAAAACCTAATATAACTATATCTAACTAATAATTAATAAAATATACATAACATTTCCCCTCTCTTAAAGATGCTTTGTCCTCAAAGCATACGTAATAATGGACAATGTTGACGAATGCCTGGGTTTCTCGAGTGGCAAGCTCTTGCTTCCCACATTTTAAAAAGATCGTGGAGCATCTTCTCGAGTTCAATCTTTTGGTGATGTGGATAGCAACAAGATTTGATATTGACAGGGTCAGGTCCTTTCTTGACTTCTATTGGATGTTCATGTTCCTTATTAGGAGGTATTTTTATTGGTAGATCCTGGAATACTTTTTCGTGTGTCTGAACTAATCCTTGTTCCTCTGGTGACTCTTCGTGGCTCCCTTTTGAAGATAACATTTCTAACTGATGACATTGTACTCTAGATGTTGGCACTCCTGTTTGAATCATCTTCATCATTAGAGAGGAAGATACGACTTGATCTTCTAGGGCTTGGAATCCATACAACCTGTGTTTCTTCCCTTTCCACTTAAAACTTATAAACTGCTTCTGATGGTTGGCAGAATAAGTACCTAAAGTTTGTAGCCATTGAATTCCTAAGACCACATCTACTCCTCGTAATGGAACGGTGTAGAATGGAGATTCTAAACTAAAGTCTTTAATCTGCAATTTGACTTTATGGCATTTTCCTACCTGTTCAATCTTCTTACCATCGGCTACCATTACCTTCATATTAGGCATGGGAAAAGTAAAGAGGTTGAGTCTTTTGGCCATGGTTGAATCTAGAAAATTGTGCGTGCTGCCTGTGTCTATGAGAACCATTACGTTGTTTTTCTTAATATGTCCCCTTAATTTTAGTGTCTGAGGTTGTGATATACCTGTCATGGCGGATAATGACAATTGCGGAGTGCTGTCATCATCTACTTCTGGGGAGAATTCTAGGGTATCTTCTATCCCTTCTATGTCTGAATCATCATTGTTAGAATCATTAGTTGCTTCACAATTATACAGATTTTTTTCTTTCCCATTAGCACATCTATGCTTAGGGTCCCATTTTTCGCCACAACGTTTGCATTTGCCTTCCCTCATTCTTTGTATTTCCAAGTTAGATTTGTCTCCTTCCCGAAGGCGTGGTGGAACATATTTCATGTTATCTTCTTTTGTAGATTGAGGAAACCGTCGTCTCGAATATACTTTTTCTGGTTTTGATAATCTTTCAAATTTCTTTTCAGCAGCTTTTGCTTTTTGCCTTGCTACTTCTACGGATGTAATTTCATGTAGTTCGAGCTCTTCTTGTATATGGATTTTAAGTCCTGAGATGTAAGACTGAATTAGACGAGATTCTGACAATCCCGGTACTCGTGTTGCCAAGGTCTCCCATTCTCTAGTGTACTCATCCACATCTCCTTTTTGGCGTAATTTGATAAATGTTGAAAAAAACTTTTCTTCTTTTATGCCTTGAAACCTTTTGAAGAATGCATCCTTAAATTTCCTCCAACTGATAGCAAGCGTCGTATTTTTCCACCACATATACCAATTATATGCTTCTCCTTCCATTTTCATGGAAGCATGCTTAATTTTTTCGTCATCACTAGTAATGTCATAAATCTCAAAATATTCTTTCGCTTTATTAAGCCATGCAACGCTATTTTTTTCATTACCATCAAACTTGGGTAGCTCGATTTTGGCTTTTCGCTGATATGCTAATGGTGGAACAAGAAGAGGATATTGATTAGCAAATGCATTCCAGAGCTGCTTATTTTGAAAATCTGCATTACTATCTTCTTGATGATGTGGGGAATCGGTTTTTCCCTGATGCTCTTCTGAGTTCCCTAAATCTGCGGAATTGTTTTGTTGATTTTGTTCCATGTTAGGAAATATTGGGGATTGTGTCTGACTTAACTTATCTATCTTATCATTTAGCTTATTGAAGAGTTCTGTGGTCTCATGATGATTTAGCCAAATTTGTCTTTCTATTCGATTTGTCGTGTCATGAACCTTTTTGATGTCGTCGGAGTGTCCTGCAACTGTACCTTCAAGATCGACTAATCTTTTTCCGAATTCTTCGGAATTATTATTGATTTGTTTATCGAGATCCACCAATTTCTTCTGGAATTCGGCAATCGACATCGATGAAGACATTGAACATGTATGAGGTGGGGAATATTTTTCTGCCAGTTTTTCCCTCTTTTTTTTTTTTTTTAAATCAATTAATTAATTAATTTTTTTTTGAAATAATAATAATAATAATAATAATAATTATTATTTTATTATTTGAATTATATATATATATAATTATGGGGAAAAAATTGTTAACCTTGAAAAGTCACGTTGTTTTTAAAAGTCACTTTGTTTTGAAAAGGCACGTTGTTTTGAAAAGGGGAAATGGGTTTTAATACCATGGGCAATTACCATGGGCCCAAAAACCACGAGCTTGTAAACCACAAGCAATTACTCTTCCTTATTCCTTTTTACTTTGTCTTCACATGTACGTATATGTACTTCTTTATATATATATATATATATATATATATATCTCTTTTTACTTTTTCTTTTTTTTCTTTTAATTTATTTCCCCCTTTATGTTAACTTTCCTTCTCTCTTTTATTTTATTAATATATATTATATATATATTTATTCCTTCTTCTTTTTTAAAAAAACAAATGTTGTTGCCCACAAGCACTTGATTTTAAAAAAAAACTGCAATTCTGGAATTTCCTTGTAATTTCTTAATTCTGGGTGATCACATAGATCCCGAAGAGCGATGGCTCTGATACCAATGGAGTGTAAAAACTTTCGTAAACTTTAAGTGTATATTATTATTGATAAAGATGAGATATGAGATATGATTACAATGGGGAATCACCGAGGCTTTAAATATAGCCTCATGGTGTCCCTTGGTGAAAAGGCATTATCTTTGATCATGCCCTTTCACTTAATAAAACCTAAGATAACTATATCTAACTAATAATTAATAAAATATACATAACATAGAAGGTGCATTTGTAAGGCCAAAAGGCATGACCAAAAATTCATAATGACCCTCATGAGTTTGAAATGCTGTTTTTGGAATATCTTCAGTCTTCATTCTAATTTGATGATATCCTGAACGAAGATCCAACTTGGTAAAATAAATTGCTTCATGTAATTCATCCAATAATTCATCAATCACAGGAATGGGAAATTTATCTTTAATGGTGAGCTTATTGAGCTCCCTATAATCCGGACACATTCGCCATGATCCATCCTTCTTGTTTACCAATACTACAAGAGCAGAGAAAGAACTTTGACTAGGTTGAATTATACCCGCCTCTAACATTTCTGCAATCATACGTTCAATTTCGCTCTTTTGGAAGTAAGGATATCTATAAGGCCTGATGTTTGGAGGAACACTTCCTGGAATCAAATGAATAGCATGATCATGATCACTAATAGGTGGGAGTCCTTTGGGAGTTTCAAACACCTTGGAATGATTGTCCAAGACTTGTTGGAGATCTGCAGAAATAGATGATTTTGGTGTTGGAACTTCTAGTGAGCATAATTGTGCAATTACGCCTCGTTGTTCTTCCTTTAGAAGATTTTTTATGACATTAGAGCTTATTATCTTTCCCAGCTTCCGCGCAATACCCCGTAATTCAAATTCCTTTCCTTCTGAAAAAAATTTCAAGAAAATTTCTTGAAAATTAAAAGCTACCGTCCCCAAAGATTGTAACCATTGTACTCCTAGTACAACATCAGCACCTCCCATAGGAATGGAAAGCATTGGACTAGTCAATACATATTCCCCCATGGTTAGCTTGATATTATGGCATTTTCCCGAGCAATTTATAGTTCCTACATTTGCAACCATCACTTGACATTCTGGTGCTGGGTATAGGAAACAATTTAATTCCTTGGCTACCTTACAATGAATAAAATTATGGGTGCTACCTGAATCAATCAACACTATTACCTTTTTCTTCTTGATTTGTCCTTCTATCTTGGGAGTTTGAGGAGTGGTAATTCCTGCCAGTGCATTACACGATATGGTCGGATTCATTTCTTCCTCTTCTAGGGCTGGTTCCTGGTGTATATCCTCTTCTTGTTCATTTTCTTCTTCCTCTTCACAATCCATGTAAAATAATTTCTTCTCAGCACACTTATGACCTTTAGTGTATTTGCTATCACAACTGTAGCAAAGCCCTTTTGCTCTTTTTTCTTCCAATTTTTGTGGTGTCAACCTTGTAGGTTGTGGAAATCTAGGCGTAGCAACACTTCCTTCTTTATAGAAGTAAGTGGTAGGCTTCCCTGTTGCCATAATTTTACATTCAATTTTTCTTGCCAACTTGAATGCCTTCTCCAATGAATCAGGTTCCAAAATGAAAACTTCATGTTGGATGTTATCCTTTAAAGTACCTATGAAGAGATCAATCCTTTGTTCCTCTGGAATATCAGTTACCCATATATTCAATTTTTGGAATTCCTCAATGTGCTGCCCCACTAAACCCTTTTGTTTGAGATTTATCAATTGGCTAAAGAAGGTGTTGCTCTTTGTATCCTCATAATGTGCTATCATTTCCTCCGTAAAAATTGACAAAGTGACAATTTTTTTACGGGAGCAAAGCCATCGATACCATACAAATGTATTTTGTTCTAAATGTAAAGTTGCAATGCGTACCTTTTGTGTGTTTTGCACATTATTGAAATCAAAATATTGCTCCATCTATAGTATCCATGTTACAGGATCCTTTCCATCAAACTTCCTCATATCCATTTTTGGAATATGGTGGTTCTTCCCTCCAACATTAGAGTTTATGAAATCACGATTAACATTTATTTTGTTTTCATCATGAGTTTCCTCTACTATCTTTTCACCTTTAGGGAAACGACAATGTTACGGAAAAGAAATGAGCTATGTGACCTTTCGAGAGAAAAATAGCATAAAAAGCACCCGATTTTGAAAAGTGGTGATGCAGAATCACCATTTTTTTTTTTGGTGCACATTTTTGACACTCTAAAATTTTTATTTATGAAGTATGAATATTTGTTTTAAAATGTTATTGATTTTCATGCTAATTTTGAATGTATTGATGCAGCATCAATTTTTTTTTTTTTTTTTTTTTTTTAGAGCGGTGATTTTCATGCTAATTTTGAAACGTATTGATGCTGCATCAACCTTTTTTTTTTAGAGCAGTGATTTTCATGCTAATTTTGAAACGTATTGATATTGCATCAACCTTTTTTTTTTATAGCAGTGATTTTCATGCTAATTTTGAAACGTATTGATGCTGCATCAACCTTTTTTTTTAAGAGTGGTGATTTTCATGTTGGTAATAAAACACAAAACTTAGATAAAAAAATATATATAAAAACAATAAAAAACCCAATAAAAATGTAAAAAAAACAAAAATAGCTAATAAAAATAAAAAATTTAAACAAAAATAAATTAAAAAAAACAAAAATATTTGAAAATTATATCAAAGGAAATGACAAAATTTGAAGAAAAAAAACACATAATTTTAAGAAAAAAAACAAAAATTGACCAAAAAATTAAAAAAAAAAAAATCAAAAACATTTTTTTCTAACTTATTAAAAAAAACAATATATTAAAATATATATATATATATTTAAAAAAAAAAATTTAAAAAATTAAAATTACAAAATTAAAATTTAGAAAAAAAAAATTTAAAAAAAAAAGAAATTAAATTTAAAAATTTAAATTAAAAAAATAATAATAATAAGGAAAAAAATACAAATTTTAAAATTTACAAAAAAAACAAATTAAAAAAAAAACCAATTAAAATTGAAAAAGATAAAGAAAAAAAAAATTAAAAAAAAAAAAAAAAACCTATCATTAAAAAACAAGAAAAATGAAAAAAAACTAGTGCAAATAATTAAAAGACAAATATACATAAATTTAGTGTTTTTTTTTTTTTTTTTTAATGAAACCATTTATAGATTTTTAAAATGAAAAACTAAATAAACGAAAAAATTAAGAAAAACAATTAAATTAAATTAAAATTTAAAAATTTTAATAAATAATTTTTAAATTTTAAATTTAAAAAAATAATTATTCTATAATATTAAATATAAAATAAATTAAACAAATTGAATTAAAATAAAAAAATTGAATTAAAAAAATAATTTTAGATATTTTGAAATTCAAATTTAAAAAAAAAAAATCAAATTAAAATAAAAATATTAAAAATTAAAAATAAAAATAAAAATAAAAATAAAATCAAATAAAAAATAGTTGTATATATATATATATTACAATTTTTTTTTTTAAAAGGAATTTTATTTTAAATAAAAATATTAAATTAAAAAAAAAAATTAATTTTTTGAAAAAAAAATTATTTTTTGAAATTTAAAAAATAAAAGAATAAAAAAAATAAAAAAATTAATTAAAAAAAAAACAAATTAAAAAAAATTAATTAAAAAAAAAATAAAAATAAAAATGTGGTGGTGGTTGTTACTGGGCGGCGGGGGCCGGCCGGGCGGCGCCCCGGGGGCGGCCCTGCCGGCCTCCCGGCCCCCGACGGGCGGAGGGGCGATTCCGGGAATCGCCCCTCCGGCCCCTCCGCCCGTCGGGGGCCGGGAGGCCGGCTGGGCCGCCCCCGGTGGCGCCGCCCGGCCGGCCACCGCCGCCCAGTAACAACCACCGCCACATTTTTTTTTTTTAATTTTTTTTTTAATTAATTTTTTTTAATTTGTTTTTTTTTAATTGATTTTTTTATTTTTATTTTTAATTTTTAATTTTTATTTTTAAAATATTATTTTTTTTAAAATTATTTAAAATAAATTTCATTTTGTTTTAATTTTTTTTAATTTTATTATTTTTTTGTTTTAAATTTATTATTTTTTTTTTTGGTTAATAATTTTTATTAAATTTTGCCATTTTTTTTATTTAATTGATTTTTTTTTTTTTTTAATTTCATAATTTTATATATTTTACGTTTAGTTTTTTAATATAATTTTATAAAATTCAATAAATTATATATATATATTTTTAATTTATTTGGATTTAATATTTTTTTTAAATGTTTTACTTTTTTATTTTTATTTTTTTGTTAATTACATAAAATTTTTATATTTTTATATTTCAATTAAAATTGTGTATTTAAAATTAGATTTTTTTTTAATGAAACTTAATTTTTTTAAATTTTTTTTTTTTTAAATTTTTTTTTATTTAATATTTTATTTAAAGTTTTTAAAGTTTTTCATTTAATAAAATTTTATGTATATACCTATTTTAATTTAAGTTCATATATATATTTTAATTTTTATAATTTAAATTTAATTTATTTTTTATAGTTTATTTGTTTTTTAATATATTTTGTTTTAAATTTAATATTTTCATTGTATTTTATTTTTATTTTTTATTTTTAATTAATTTTTCTTTTTTTTTTCTTTATAATTTGAATAGTGTTTTTTTTTTAATTTTGAATTTTTAAATTAATTAAAATTTAATATATTTCTTTAAATTTAATTATTTGTTTTAATTTTTTTTTTCTTTTTTTAAATTTAATAAGCATTTTCTTTTTCTTTTTAAATTTAATTTCTATATTTTATTTTTTATATTTTCCTTTTTTTTAACTTGTTTTTTTTTTTTTTAATTTAATATTTTTATTTTGTTTTTATTTTTATTTTTTAATTTCTATATTTTTTGAAATTTTAATCTTAATTTTTTTTGGTTTATTTTTAAAAAAAAATTTCCTTGAATTTTAGGTTTTTTTTAATGATTGAATTAAAATTTTTACTTTGTTTTTATTTTAATTTTTTTTATCTTCATATATTTTTAAATTTTAAGCTTTTAAATGTTTTTATTTTTTTAATTTATTTTTTTTCTTAAATTTTAGGTTTTTTTTTAATGTTTGAATTTTAAAAATTAAAAAATGTTACTTCTTTTTTTAAAAATGCCAAAAGTATGACACAATTTTTTTTTTTGTTATTCCAGCATCAACTGGTTTTGTTTTGAGGGTGTTTTTTCAATCCTTTTTTCAAGAAACAATTTTGTTTTTACCATAATTTTATAAAATGTTGAAATTTGACCTTAAAAAAAAACGAAATGCGTGGAAGACACACTTTTTTTTGGGGGGTGTTTTTTCAATCCTTTTTTCAACAAACAATTTTGTTTTTAGCATAATTTTAGAAAATGTTGAAATTTGACCTTAAAAAAAAAACAAGTGCGTTCTGGAAGACACACTTTTTTTTGGGGGGGTGTTTTTTCATGTTTTTGAGAGTTTTTGGGCTAGAGTTCCCGTTTTGAGGTCAGGTTACCTATTTCTTGATAACTATGTTAAACATTTTTTGTATCAACTTTGTCAAACCTTCCATGTCTGATTTTAGATCATTCTTCATGTTTTCCATTTTAGATTCCATGCCAGCTTCCATGCCATCTATCTTAGATTCCATGCCATTCTTCAAACCATCCATCTTATATTCCACGCCTTTCTTCAAACCATCCATATTAGTTTCCATGCCTTTCTTCAAAACTTCCATGTCATTTTTTGTTGCTCTTTGCTAGAGCGAAATTTGTTGCACTTGCTCTTGTAATTTTGATATGTCATGTTGCCATTCTTCGTCTTCATGAGTCATAGTAGAGATTTATAAAGGCTTAATGGGTGTTGAATTATTTTTAGAGGCCATATTAGAATCCAATACTGATATCTATTCTACAATATTCCCTTGGAATCAATTGAACTTGATTCTTCAAACAAGACTTATGCAATTCGGAAAAAAAAATACACACCTTTTACTTGCTTTGGAGGAGATCAATATTGAAATTGAATTATCTCTATAATTGAGGATCGTCAATATCTAAAATTCAGCCCTGTAGTAGCCCTCTGAAGCTTCTTTCAAATGCCACGGAGTCGACTTGGTTGGATTACGCAAGGAAAAGTTATGCCGAATCTCTCACAATGACCTAATTATGGACTCATTCAATAGAGCACACTTTTACAGTGCGACATGTCTCATTGTTTCCTCCTTTGGCTCTGAAATTGATACACAGGAAACTACAGTCCGTTTACTTATGGCCACTTTTTACAGAATTCCAATCCAATTCTCAGAGAGAGTGTTGTGATGACTTTCCCACGATCATGTAATGTTCCCAAATTTTCATGGAGAAAATTGGAACATTAATTTTCATTTTTAACATAGGAGATGAATAAAATGGGTAGGAGACTGTATTCTTCCTTGGATAGAGAATAAAAATCCTCTTGGCATAAAGGGAGTATCACTTTTTGTTGGGTATGTGTTATATTACTTTCTGACTAGTCCCACGCATTGTACGTTGTGCCGGGTGCGGCAGGGGGTCTGAGGGAAACCGGCCCCCATTGTTGAGATGCAGGGCAACGCCCGTGTCTCAAAATTTTTTTGGTATGCGGTCCCACTCATATGCGGACCCACCCATGTTTTGTGCATGAGTTTGCACATGGTTTTGGGGTACGATGGTTTTCAACCCCTGGTATTTTGTAGATCCGGTCAAGGGAACTACGGTTATGTTCTAATCCAGGGTTAATGGATTGGGTTTTATGTATGCTTCGGCATGTATATATATGTGTTGTAACACTAAAAGGAATATAATGAAAAATCAAGCTGGTTGTCCCAATTTGGGATCCAGGGGAAAATCTCTGTGTTTATCTGTTTTATGTTTTATGCTCTCGCTATTGTTTATTTTCTGTTATAAGATTCGTGTGTAGATAATTTATGTTCAGGGTTAAAACCTACATTTTGTATCAGAGTTGTTTCGGCTTCAAGGGGACGCCTTTGCTGCTGAGGGTTTTTTGCTTGGGCCTGAGGTAGACCCTATTCAGTGGGAGATCTATGGGATCGATTCTTGTGGTGAAAGAAGATGGCGAGCAGCAGAAAGATAGAGATCAAGAAATTTAATGGTCAGAGTTTTTAGTTATGGAAGCTCAAGATGGAGGATCTCTTGGTGGATAAAGATCAGTGGATCATGGTAGATCTAGGTACTAAACCAACGGGAATGTCAGATGAAGACTGGAAGAAACTGGATCGGAAGGCTAAGAGCACAATACGGTTGTGTGTCTCAGATTCAATATTGTTGAATGTATCTGGGGAAGCTACGGCGAAGAATTTGTGGGAAAAACTTGGGACTTTATACCAATCTAAGTCTCTGGTGAATAAGTTGTTCCTGCGGAAAAAGTTGTATAACCTGAGGATGAAGGATGGAGACTCGGTGACAGAGCATCTGAATGCCTTCAATACTATGGTAAGTCAGCTGTCGTCTGTTGATATTAAAATCTCAGATGAAGATAAGTGCATCAGTTTGTTGTGCTCTCTACCAGACTCGTGGGACAGTCTGGTTATTGCAATAGGTAGCAATACAGCTACCTTGAATTTTGATGACATTGTCTCAGCCTTGCTGTCGGAGGAAATGAGAAGGAGAAATATGGAGGGTCAGAATGGAGATGCCTTATCTGTACAAGGAAGGTCCCAAAACAGAAACAAGAATAAGGTTTCGAGTGGGAGATCTAAATCTAGAGGGAGATCTAAATCTTCTGGAAAGTTTGTAAAGGTGTGCTGGAAATGCGGAAAGGAAGGACACTACAAAAAGGAATGCAGATCTAAAGCTCCTGAGAAAGGAAAGGGATCTGATGAAGCTCCTTCTGCAGAGGCAAAAACCACCTCAGATGAAGGTGGGGATGTGTATTTGGCTTCTTCTTCAAATACACATATAGATCATGAGTCATGGTTGATTGACTCAGGTGCATCCTTTCACTTCACTCCCCATAGGGAGTGGTTCTGTGAGTATGAGAAATATGATGGTGATGTCTTCCTAGGGGATGATAGGAAGGCCAAAATCATCGGACGTGGAAAGGTCAAGCTGAAGCTACAAGGTGGAAGGATTAGAACACTTCCTGGTGTTCTGCATATTCCTGCATTGGCCAGAAATCTGATTTCTGTAAGCAAGATGGATAATGCAGGTGTAAAAACAGTGTTCGAGAAAGATGCCTGCAAGATGGTTCGGGGAGCACTGGTATTAATGCGGGGAGTTCGGACTGGAACTCTGTACAAGCTACAAGGTAGCACTGTTATTGATGGGTGTAATAGTTATGTGGTTCCTGAAAGTGGGACGGAAAGCCTAGCTGTGTCTGGAGAAAAGACCATGCTATGGCATCAAAGGCTTGGACATATTGGAGAGAAGGGCCTTCAGATACTGCACAGAAATGGTATGGTAGAAGGTATGTCTAATTGCTCTTTGGATTTCGATTTCTGTGAACATTGTGTATATGGGAAGCAAAATCGGGTGAGTTTTCCTTCTGGTGCTAAGAGGGCAAACAAGATATTAGAACTTGTGTACAGTGATGTGTTTGGACCTGTGTCAGTTCCATCACTGGGAAAGTCTGTGTACTATGTTTCATTCATAGATGACTTCTCAAGGAATACATGGATATATTTCTTGAGGAATAGATCTGAAGTCTTTGACAAATTTAAAGAATTTAAGGCTCTGGTGGAAAACCATACAGAGAAGAAGATAAAGGCGCTGAGGACGGATAATGGTGGGGAGTTCTGCAAGAAGGAATTTGAAGAGTTCTGTAAGAAGTGTGGTATAGCACGGCAGAAGACTACTCCATACACACCTCGGCAAAATGGAGTTGCAGAAAGAATGAATAGAACACTGATGGAAAAGGCAAGAAGCATGCTCAGTGGTACCGGGTTAGGACAAGAATTCTGGGCAGAGGCAGTGGAGACTGCATGTTACTTAGTTAACAGATCACCTTCATCAGCGTTGGAGGATAAGACCCCACATGAGGTATGGAGTGGTAAGAAACCCTCTCTTTCACATCTAAGGGTATTTGGATGTGATGCATATGTACATGTTCCAAAGGAGAAAAGGACCAAGTTGGATAATAAATCTGAAAGGTGCATCTTTATTGGGTACAAGGATGGTTTAAAGGGTTACAAGATTTGGAACCCAGAAACAAGGAAGGTTGTGTACAGCCGAGATGTGGTGTTTAGAGAGGTGAAAGATGTTGTTACACATGAATTCCTACCAAAGGAACCTGAGAAGATAGAGTTTGAGCTAAAGGAGGATGAATCAGACTCTACAACAAAAGAAGACTCAGAAGAGGAAGAGCCACAAACTCTAGCTGTGAGAAGATCGACTCGGGAAAGAAGGCAACCAGAAAGGTATAGTCCATATGCTTTCTGTTCAGGTTTTTCCTTAACTATAACTGATGATGATCCCATAACTGTCAGGGAGGCAGTAGATTCAGAGGATGGAAAACTCTGGAAGGAGGCCATGATTGATGAAATGGCATCCTTGCACAAAAATGAGGCATGGGATCTGGTGGAGTTGCCGGCTGGAAGGAAGCCCATCGGGAGAAAATGGGTGTTTAAGAAGAAGATGAATGTAGAAGGCAAGGTGGAGAAATACAAAGCTCGGTTGGTAGCAAAAGGTTATTCCCAGGTGCTAGGAATTGATTTTGGTGATATTTTTTCTCCTGTTGCCAAGGTTACTTCTATTAGATTACTTTTATCTGTTGCTGCTGCATTTGATTTTGAGATAGAACAGATGGATGTGAAGACAACATTTATTCACGGGGATCTAGAAGAGGAGATCTACATGAAGCAACTTGAAGGCTTTATGGTGAAGGGTAAGAAAGAACTGGTATGCAGGTTGAAGAAGTCTCTGTATGGGTTAAAACAGTCACCAAGGATGTGGTATCAGAAATTTGATACCTATATACGGGGACTTGGCTTCACCAGAAGCAAGGAGGATCACTGTGTTTATTTTAAATTAATTGGTGACCATGTTATTTATTTAGTCTTGTATGTGGATGATATGTTGTTGATTGGAAATGACAAAGAAATTATCCAAGATTTGAAGACCCAACTGTTCTCCAAATTCGACATGAAGGATCTTGGTGATGCAAACTATATTTTGGGCATGGAAATTAAGAGAGATCGGGCAAAGAGGAAGCTCTGGTTAAACCAGAGGGAGTATGTCGAGACTATATTGCAGAGATTCAATATGCAGGATAGTAAACCGATGAATGTTCCTATTCCTGTAGGTGTAAATCTATCTGTTGAACAGTGTCCCAAGACACAAGAAGAAGAGGAGGATATGTCCCGTGTTCCATATGCAAGTGCAGTGGGTAGCCTGATGTATGCAATGGTCTGTACTAGACCAGACATTGCACATGCAGTGGGAGTATTGAGCAGGTTTATGTCAAACCCGGGGAAGGAGCATTGGACAGCAGTGAAGCGGGTTTTCAGATATTTACGTGGCACTAGTGATTATGGCTTGTGCTACCAGGGAAGACCAGGATTGGAAAGAATGTTGGACATTCATGGTTTTGTTGATGCAGACTGGGCTGGAGATCTGGACCAAAGAAGATCTACAAGTGGGTATTTGTTTAGCCTATTTGGAGGTGCAGTCAGTTGGATGAGTAAAAGACAGTCTGTAGTGGCTCTTTCAACTACAGAGGCAGAATACATAGCAGCCACTCATGCAAGCAAGGAAGCAGTTTGGTTGCAAAGATTGTGTTCAAGTATGGGGTTGGTACAGCAAGCTATAAGGATAGACTGTGATAGCCAAAGTGCGATTTTCTTGGCTAAGAACCCTGCTTATCATTCAAAGAAAAAGCACATTGATGTTCAATATCACTTTGTTAGAGATATGGTTGAGGCTAAAAGGGTGTTGTTGGTAAAGGTGGACACTTTGAAGAATGTTGCAGATGCATTGACGAAGTATGTGAGCACTCAGAAGTTCTCTTGGTGTAGAGAAACAATGGGTGTTGAAGAATTGGCCCAATGACTAAGCTCTCCTGTGGCCCCCTATGGAAAGAAAACAACAAGTGGGAGAATGTTGGGTATGTGTTATATTCACCCCACCAGTCCCCGCATACGTTGGCCGGCCGCGGGACTCTGCAAGGAGGAAAGCAGACCCCCATTGTTGGGGTCTGGGGTAGCACCTCGGCGAAAATTGTTTTGGTGTGCGGACCCACTCATAGGTGGACCCACCCATGTTTTTTGCATGAGTTCACACATGGTTTTTGGGGTACGATGGTTTTCAACCCCTGGTATTTTGTAGACTCGGTCAAGGGAACTACGGTTATGTTCTAATCCAGGGTTAATGGATTGGGGTTATGTATGCTTCGGCATGTATATATATGTGTTGTAACACTAAAAGGAATATAATGAAAAATCAAGTTGGTCGTCCCGATTTGGGATCCAGGGGAAAATCTCTGTGTTTATCTGTTTTATGTTTTATGCTCTCACTATTGTTTATTTTCTATTATAATATTTGTGTGTAGATAATTTTTGTAGGGAGTTAAAACCTACAATTTTTGGAGCTTGATTTCACACCCCATGTGTGAAAAGGGGCTTTTGCAAGAAGGCTAGGTCAAGTTTGACCAAGTCAAATTGCGCAGTAGCATGAGGTGGAGAGCACATTGTGGGCCAACGCAGTGGGATAAGGAGGGAAGCTTCTAGAGGAAGGAAACCCTAATGAGTGGGGTTTATTGAGAGGGAGCTCACAATTTTTAAAAGGAGGGCAAGGCTACCATTGAAAATCATGTTGAGTATTATTCATCTTTGGTCCGCTGGACTTGCAGCAACATCTTGTTGGTTAGCAAGAATTGCCGAGGGAATTCCTGTTTAGTATTTACTCTCCTTCTTGAGTATCTCTTGGAGGATTTCACTCTATTCCCCATATTCAGACATTTAGGTCAAGTATCATCCATCTTGATCAGCGCAGTTGTAGGTGGAGTTTGTGCACTGTAGCTGGGTGTTGCTGGGGAGGTTTTCCACAACACCATCCTTGGCTAGTTTTTCAGAGAAAGAAGCTTCCATCTCTTTGAGAGATCAAAAAAGGTAGTTTTTGAGATTATTCCACCATCTTTGGCATCAGGCCAACCACTTTCCATCATATGCAGCATAGTCCCTCTCTTAGACAACGGTATTCTTGGAGAGCATTTGCTGTGAGGGGTTTGCAGATAGTTGGAGGGTGAAATCTTAGGTGAAAGAATCAGTCTTTCACTTCAGATTTCCCATTGGAGGAGGCCATTTTAGATTGAGGATCTCATTCAGCCATTTCCTCCTATTTTTTTTATGAGTTGTTGCTTCCCAGCAACTTCGGCATTATTTTAATTTCCATTTCTGTACATGAATTGTAGCCAATCCTTATAAGGATTGTTGCACTAGTGTTTTCAGGGGTTGAGAGCTTGCTCCCCCTCTCTATTTGAGCAGATATTGATATATCCTTGTATTTACATATTGTATGCTACAGTCTCCTTTCATAACTGTGCAGTCATAGCTAGGGTCTAGATACAAAGCAGTGTTTTGTCTCATTTCATGTACTTGTCTTGTCGAGGATTTCATTGCCAAGCTTGAGTGATAGGATCCTCAAAGAGTTGTACACATTTGATGCTATATTATTCATTGATCAACTATTTACTTCTTCATGTGCCATGGCTCAATATAATAATGCTATATTTCCATTGGATGTTCATACATGTGCTTACATTTTTGTAGCCCTATTCTTTGGGCAATTCCTGAGGAAGGAATTTCACATATCTATAGACAGAGTCTGTGAAGGGCTAGGTAGCCTCTATATCTCACCCTTCCTTGTGAAGGTGACATATCCAGAAAATACCCCCACATTCTATCTCTAGAATAGACTTGTGACATTTCAGAAGAAAGGAATATTTATGGAGCTCCAACTCTAGAATATCTGGAGATATTCTCATAGTTGTAGCAAGTTCTTGAAAAAGGAACATTACAGTGGTATCAGAGCAGCTTTCTTGGCTCAGCCTGTGGCTTTCAAGCCCAAGAAAGAAGAAGAAGAAGATGATGAAGCAGATGAGCTTACTCTCATATATTTTCAGAGGAGAGAAGAGCCTCCCCAAGGAGGATATGCAGAAAGAAGAGGAGAGCCCTGCACTTCCTATTCTCATCAAGGAGACAGAGAAATAAGCAGGAGAAAAACTCCATCTTTTGGAGAAAAAAAACAAAAAGGGGATAAGATTACCAAGCTTCTTCCTAAATCTGTACCTATGATCCATGAGGAGTTTGAGGAGATCCAAAGAAAGTATAGAGAATCTCCTAGAGGGTTTGATTCAAAAGAAAACTCTAGATTGGAGGAGTGTGAGCATGTAGCTACACACCATCTTATACAGTGTAGTCACATGCCTAGGATTGCCAGAAGAGAGATGGGAAGAGAAGAAGAGGTTGCTAGGAAGGAAACCCTTGGTGTTTTCTTGGAGGAGTATGAGTCTCAAACTCAGAAATACCGAGATCATCTCATTTTTTCATAGTTTTTCAAGATGAAGGTGAATGGGAAAGAGCATCAGGATAGATTTCATCTATCTACCTTTGAGGGTTCACCTTTATGTTCAGCCAAAGCTTGGGTTGAAGAGTTAGAGACCTTATCGCAGCAACATCAAATACCGGAGGATGAAGCCATTAGAATTGCAGCGCTGCATTTGAGAGGTAAGGCTTTTTCTTGGTGGATTTTTGAATCCTTTCCTTCGAGAAATGTAAACATTGCATCCTATGGTAGTTTCACTAAGGCATTAGTGAAAAGTTTTGATGGAGAGATTCATGAAACACTCATGGTGGAAACAAATAAGGAAACTCAAACAAAACCCTTGCATGATAACGTTGTACCACATTAGGAGGCTGAAAACTTGCACCATACATTGCCGGAGAAGGAAATTTCTTCTCACACTTTTGAGCAAAGACGCATGGGGGTCTCCTTTTCGAAGAGAGATCAAATCATTAGGAGGTTTCCCACTCATTTTGTAGATATTGAGGGTAACAACATTGTTAGATCTGGAGTTGATCTAGTGCCTCATGCAGAGGAAAGAGAAGCTCCTGCTCCAAATATAGGGATGCTTGCATCTTTGAAAGGAAGTCCCCAGGATCTGATATGTGGAGATCAAGGCACAACTCATGTTCTATCTGTGCCATTATTGAGGAGGTGTGAAACCATGGAGACACACGGAGGAAGTAGGGAAAAGACCCATCATATTCAGGTGAGGAGTATACATCCCTATTCATATATGGAGGTTGATACACCTAAGGAGGTGATTGGATTGTGCAGTGGAACCATGGAAATATTTGTTCATTCATCTATTCAATCATATCTTGATGATGAAATCTCATTGCATAGAGACATTTTTCCAGGAAAACCATTGGATCAGTAGAGGAGGATGGATGCTCTACATGTTGAGGCACCAATCATTGATTTCAGAAGGTTGGAGACCTAGAGAGAGCTTGATACAGCATTGGGAGTCTGGGTTAGACTCAAGGAGGGAGAGAGCCTTCTCTCAACATCATCAGTACCCACTTCCATTTCAGATTCTACGCTGTGGTAGAAGCAGTTGGGGAAGGATAGCAGCCTTCCATCTTGCATCCTTGGCATAGGAGATGTCAAAGAAGAGGTTCACCATGTGACATCTACTCTTCATGAGAGATCATCAGCGCTGTCACTTTGGAGGATGGATCCATATTGGAATTCCCAGCTGTTAGTGGAGTATTCCAAGGATCTTTTTACTTGCATGATCTTGGCTAGCTAGTTGCATGAGGAGGCATATTCAGTTAGAGATGGGGTCATCTTTTATCATGGTAAGATTTTCTTTCCTAGAGCTTCCTAGCTCAAGGAGAAGTTGTTACATGCAGCTCATGAGGAGTTCCTTTTCAGTCCCACTTATTCTATGAGAGCATACCACAACTTCATGGAGGGGTATTTTTGGATGGGCTTCGAGGAGGATATATGTCAGCATATGAGCAGGTGCATGAATCACATAGAGATGGAGGAGAAACATGATTCTTTGAGAGAGTTAGCGCAGCCACCTCTATTCTCTTGGGGGATGAGAGGAGACTCATTTATGAGTCACTCTATTTGTATGAGCAGAGAGTATGGTAAGGGTATTCATATTTGTTTACCTGAGCATTTATATGATGTATGTATATGTCCCTTAACCATACATGTGCAGGATGATGCTCCTAGGAGGAGCATTATTCTTTCTAAACCATATGGTTTATATGAGGCCATGAGCCTGATTGATGGTCATTCCCTAGAAGGACTTGGGGAAGAGACATGTTATGGATGATATGTTCATTGCACATCTGACATTTTTCACTTCCTCCATACTCATGAGGAGATTGGAGTAGCATACAAGTGGTTGAGAAACCACTTATCTTATCAGTCTCTATTGCAGTTGAGGGTCAAGCTGCACTAGTTGCACTTCAAGGACCATTGTCCTTCTCATTTTTTGCATATGGCAGCAAGTATGATTCTCATTTTTGCTCCCTATGGTTCTATTGTAGCTTTATTTATGAGGAGGATGCTTGGGAGAGAGACACATTGTGTGGGTGTGTCCTTTGAGGAAGAAATTCCTCACACTTTTTGCACTACATGTTCTAAGGGGAACATGGGACATGATATGGTTACCTTGACTACACAATTGTTTCTTTATGAGGTGAGCCATATGATGGAGATGATGCCATATGATGATGACTTCCAACTCATCATATACGAGGATATTTGGGCCAGCTTGGTTTACAGCATTGGAGGAGAGATCTTTGGGGGTCTAGTCCTCATCTTTCCACTTGAGGGCAAACTTATTGCAGCCCATGGACAGCCAACACTCTACACTTATCACAAGTGGAGAAATGGATAGCGTGGGGTAGGCTACATTGCTTACCATGTGCAGATTTTCATCCCACCTACTTTGCTAGAGCTAAAGGTGGATGACAGCTTTCAGGAGTTGCCTAGCTGGAAGGTAACTCATTTTGCATGGCTCGTAGCTTGGAGATGGAGGATCCATTTGGGAAAGATAGTTCCCATTTCATTGCAAATCCCATTCTTCAAGGGGACCTCTAGACATCACTTTACTATCCTCTTGAGTATTTCACCTTTACATGATGATGGCTTGATAGCTGACTTACATGCTAAGGAGGAGCATTGTGGAGATTTCATTGATGAGATGGAATCACTTTCCTTGGAGAATATCATCATACAGGGATGCTACAGGGAGAGGAGAAGATAATAAATCAGTCTATCCTTGCACTTGGTTGAGGACAAGCAATATTTGAGAGGGGAGGACTGTAATGTTCCCAAATCTTCATGGAGAAAATTGGAACATTAATTTTTCCATTTTTAACATAGGAGATGAATAAAATGGGTAGGAGACCCATTTTTTCCTTGGATAGAGAATAAAAATCCTCTTGGCATGAGGGAGGATCACTTTTGGAGCTTGATTTCACACCTCCATGTGTGAAAAGGGGCTTTTTCAAGAAGGCTAGGTCAAGTTTGACCAAGTCAAACTGCGCAGTAGCATGAGGTGGAGAGCACATTGTGGGCCAGCGTAGTGGGATAAGGAGGGAAGCTTCTAGAGGAAGGAAACCCTAATGAGTGGGGTCCATTGAGAGGGATCTCAAATTTTTTAAAAGGAGGGAAAGGCTACCATTTCAAATCATGTTGAGTATTATTCATCTTTGGTCCGGTGGACTTGTAGCAACATCTTGCTAGTTAGCAAGAATTGCCGAGGGAATTCATGTCTATGATTTCCTCTCCTTCTTGAGTAGCTCTTGGATGATTTCACTCTATTCCCCATATTCAAACATTGAGGTCAAGTATCATCCATCTTCATCAGCACAGTTCCAGGTGGAGTTTGTGCAGTGTAGCTGTGTGTTGCTGGGGAGGTTTTCCACAACACCATCCTTGGCTAGTTTTTCATAGAATGGAGCTTCCATCTCTTTGAGAGATCAGCAAAGGTGGTTTCTGAGCTTATTCCACCATCTTTGGAATCAGGCCAACCACTTGCCATCATATGCAGCACAGTCCCTCTCTTAGACAACGTTATTCTTGGAGAGCATTTTCTGTGAGGGGTTTGCAGATAGTTGGAGGGTGAAATCTTAGGTGAAAGAATCAATATTTCACTTCAGATTTCCCATTGCAGGAGGCCATTTCATATTGAGGATCTCATTCATCCATTTCCTCCTATTTTTTTTATGAGTTGCTACTGCCCATCAGCTCTGGCATTATTGTAATTTCCATTTATGTACATGTATTGTAGCCAATTCTTCTAAGGATTGTTGCACTAGTGTTTTCAGGGGTTGAGAGCTTGCCCCCCCTCTTTATTTGAGATGGTATTGATATATCCTTGTATTTACATATTGTATGTTGTAGTCTCCATTCATAACTGTGCAGTCATTGCTAGGGTCTGGATACAAAGCAATGTTTTGTGTCATTTCATGTACTTGTCTTGTCGAGGATTTCATTGCCAAGCTTGAGTGATTGGATCCTCAAAGCATTGTACACATTTGCTGCTATATTATTCATTGATTAGCTATTTTCTTCTTCATGTTCCATGGCTTAATAGAATAATGCTATATTTCCATCCGATGTTCATACATGTGCTTACTTGTTGCAGCCCTATTATTTGGGCAATTCTTGAGGAAGGAATTTCACATATCTATAGACAGAGTCTGTGAAGGTCCAGGTCACCTCTGGATCTCACCCTTCCTTGTGAAGGTGACATATCTGGAAAATGCCCCCAAAGTATATCTCTGGAATAGACTTGTGACATTTCAAAAGAAAGGAATATTGCTGGAGCTCCAACTCTAGAATATCTGGAGATATTCTCATAGTTGTAACAAGTTCCTGAAAAAGGAACATTACATATCACCTCTTTGAGATGAAATTCAGGAGCTTGAAAAAGACCTAAATTCTACAGATCATATCTCTAAAAATATTGCGAACCAAGCTCTGAAATTTTGTGATGATGTTCCTCAGGATTTTAGCTTTGCGCTCTAAAAATTTCAGCTTCTCAACCTTCGCAAAAAAATTTATAGCAAAAATTCCACAATGACCTTTTTAAGTGAAATTTAGGAGCTTGTAAACATCCCCAACTTCCATAGATCATATCTCTGAAAATATTGTGAACCAAGCTCTGAAATTTTGCGACGATTTTTCTCATGATTTTGTCTTCCCACTCTAAAACTTTTAGTTTCTGAAGCATCGTAGAAAAAAATTTATAGCGAAAATTCCACGATGACCTGTTTGGAGTAGCAAAACCCTAGAATCCAAAGCTCTGATACCAAATGTTATGAAACAAGCTCCAAAAATAGAATAAAAGAGATATCAATGCCTTAGAAATAAACCACTTCAAGGGGGCAACATCCAATACATTACATGAATGAAAAATTCTTGGATGATACAAATGACAAAACCTCCTTTCTATATATAAGAGTCCATGGAGCCCAATGTAACCCTAGTGGGGCCACAATGTAACCCTAGCCGACCTAACAATAATAATGTAAGGGAAAAATAATATCAATATGGGGGTTACATGGGTACAAAAATAACAATAAGGGGGGATACACTAACATAATAAGGGACTACACTATTAATATAGCGACTTAACATAGGGAATCAATTTTCCAGGGATATAGCTAGAGGAAAACTTCAATCCCCTAGAGGCAACTGCGTTGGTGGTTCCCCTCACTCTCCTTAGAATTTGAGCCAATTCCGATGGTGGAATCTCCAGATACCTCAAGCCCTAGCTCTAGGATAAAATTTTACCTATGTGTTCCCAAGGCTAGAACCTAGTAGGATCAATTTGATCTATTAAAGTAAAAAACCTTGCCTGATCCTTTCCCCTCACCTTGTCTAGGATAGGAACATCATATTAGGGGATTTTTGAGGTCTAAAATGTGTCTCCTAAGGAAATTATAAAATAATAGTGGAAATAATAAAATAATATTTGATTACATAATTAAATTTTAGAGGGAAAAATGAAAAAACTACTTTTTCAGCGAGTATTTTCGACTTATCTCCCAAATTGTTTACTCAAATTTTGAATGGGAGTACTCGTTGGATGAAACATTTAATTCCTCATCCAAGGAGTACCCATGTTACATACTTTCGATGGACCCTTATACCCAAAAAATGAGAAATACATGGAAAACGTGATTGAAATCACGTTTTTTCATGTATTTCTCAATTTTCACATAGCAGGGTCTATCAAAAGTATGCAACATGGGTACTCCTTAGATGAGGAATTAAAATTTTCATCCAACGAGTACTCCTACTCAAAATTTGAGTAAAAACTTTGGGAGAGAAGTTGAAAATATGAGTTGAAAAAGCAGTTTTATTATTTTATTATTTTTTAATCTTTTTAACCCTTTACTTAAAAAATAGTGAATCATCCCCCATGGTTGACATCATCATCTTGAATATTATTGAATCTTATAAAGTTTATTTTGGTTGTACATTTCTCTTAGGGGGCCCATTTTAGACCTCAAAATTCCCCTAATGTTGGTTCCTAAATTCCATCCTCGAACTTGGGCTAGGTCCACTTGGCCTTGTGTGGTCCCATTCAGTGTCAAAGGCCTTTCATCAAGGACCATTTGGGAATCCAAGTTCCCAAAGGATTTTAGGGATTGATACCTTCCTTCATAAGTCTTATTATTCTCCCTCAAGCCTTCACTCCCCCTCCTCTCTCCCTAGAAGATCAAGTCCCTTTCTTAAAAGAAAAGCAAGTCCCACTGTTTATTCTATACTAAGGAAAGGGTTTCTAGGGTCACTTCCCACCTATTCATTGACCTATTCTCTACAAGTGACTTCATAAACTACCGGGACTCCTCCCATCGGTGAAATTATGTGAATAGCAAGGAGCTTTAGCTGTGGTGACATATGGATCCAAAGATTATGGACATTTCTTTAACTGAATATTGACATGAGTTTTAGATCTCAATGTTGACCCTCAAAATAGTGTTACCTCAGTCAATATTATGTCTACATCTTCTTCTGTCCTAGCTGTAAATTACAGTGCAAACCCTCCTCCATTTATGTTGGTCTTTATCAGAGGCCTTGTGGCCTACTAACCACCACAAGACAAGATGGTATCAATCCTCTCTTCTATTTCATGTAGAAAATATAACCAACGGGATTCAATATGATCTTTTAATGTACTAAAACAAGATATTGAATCCTTGATACAATTTGTGGAAACAAAACATGATCAAACAATCACATATAAGTAAGAGAAGGAAATTATCAATCACACAAAACAAGATGTATTTGGGGAAAGAAACTGCTCAAAACCCCTCTATCTCTATTGTATATTAAGTCAAGGAATCATGAAACAATACAATACTTAATCTCTCATGAAATTCTCCAGCACTCTGCCAATTGTCTCATGCTGATCTAGGCAAAATCAGTCTAGTACTCTGCCAATTCTCAACCTTCCTTTAGCCTGCCTTGATCAAGCAATTCCTAGGAAATTAGCTCCCTATTTATTAGGAAAATCAACCTTCCTTGATTGTGCAATCCATCATGGAATCCCAATGATTTTTATAATTTCACATGGGAAATTTTCTATAAATACAAATGATATTTATGTTCCCTTTAACCTCTATTTCAACTAGGTCTTCCTCATAACTGACATGCATGCAGCTAATAATAGTGAATTATCATTTATCTGATTGCTCACTCATTGTGAATTAAATCTATTTCAATTAACTGGACCTCTCACTACCTCACCACTTAGTTAGAACTAGTTAAACTGATTTTAACTCATTTAATTGAGTTAACTAATTCACATCTGCACCCCACTAATGTATTAACTGCAACTGGACCCAAAAAATATTATAATCCCTCTACATGCCTCATCTTAGACCCTCAACTCAAATTTCTTGAGCTAGCTCGTTCATCATGACTTAGTTAACTGACACAAGTTATTATGAGATTAAATTACAATTTATTGTGCAATTTATTTAACGAAAAAATAGATTAGATGCCCCGCATTCCTCACTCTTGGTGCATAAAAATTCCTCACCAGTGTGGGTTGATTTTTTTTTTCCTTTTTGGTTTCCAATTTCACTATTTCTTATTGCAAATTTCAGCATTTCAAAATTTGATTTGGCCTTCACAAAAAGACACCATTGAAATCACATGCCTAGATTCTCATGAGCAACCTCTCTAAAGCTCAATCTTCCAGAAGAAAACCAACAATATTCCATCGTACTTCCTATCTCGAAATGAACATTAAGGTATGAAACATTCTTTTGAACCATCACATGATGATCTTGCTCTTGGAGGATGATCATGGTCTCCCTTTAGTAACCCATACTTGACCATGTTTCTCGACCTACTTTAGGACTGCATCTCTCTTCGCCCCCTTGATCAAATGATCTCATTCTCACTTGATGTTATTTCCTTCATCATAAGGCCTCCTTAAATAGCTTTTCCTAGACCTCTTAGGAACCCTCTAGAACTTACAGGTTTTTTCCACTTAGACCTTAGGAAATATTAATTTTCCTTTAGATTTTAAACCCCATATTGGGTCCAAAATACCTTTTCTTGGATTATTTTCCCACAAAGCCTTTTGTGACCAAAATCATACAAACCCATCTCACTAGGCTTGTGGAGTACCTCCCAATCTACACAATTCAACAACATAGTGTAGTTGTAGTAACCATAACTTGGTCAAGCTATTGTAGTCAAGCGAGGGCTTGGTTGGGTTCCCAAGTTGCAAATTAAGTAAGGGTAGTTGTGAGTGCATGATAGCTAGTGAGGTTCAAGGCATGCAAATTAGGAATTAAAATGCATGCTAGCACATGTCGGACAATGTTGATGTATGTTGAATATTGTTAGGGAGTGTCAGGGCATATCAAGGGATAACTAGCTCAAATGCATGGAAAGTAACGAATAAGAGTGTGTGCCAAGGAGTATCAGTGAATTCAAGTGTGCTAAGGATGAAGTGTGTTGGGAGAAGTTTAGAATAGGATTTATAGGAGGCAAGTCTACAGTTGTTATATGGGGCTCGACATAGCAGTTTTAGACAAAGGGAGATCACTTTGTGCTAGCCACAACATTGTTTTTCCTTTAGCTATTTTTTTTTATGTGAGATGTGGCACACTTTGGCTACATGCTCATGTTTTAAACTATTCTAGATAATTGCATATTGTACATTGTCATGTATAAGTTTTGGGGAACTCAGACTGTGGCAGCTTATATATTCTTGTGTGCCTTGTGCATATTGTGGTTCTTAAAAATTTTAGTTAATGTTCTACTATTTATTTTAAATGAGCATACATGTGAAATATTTCTTACGTAAGCTATGTTTCTTAGTTGTTTTATGACCATGTCTAGATCATGTGATCCTTGTCTTGGTAACTAGTTAAGTGGGACAAGTTGAGCTTGGGCATGAGTGGCATAAGATGAATTATAGGTAGTTCTTAGGTGAACAAGGCACAATCTACTTGTAGTAGGTGAAATTGGTTAAGTTGTTGTGGTTGAAGAAGGCCAATATTGTCACATGAACTACAGTTTGTAAAGGACTTGATTGGTCTCCCAAGTCATGAAAAATTTTAAAGGCTAGTTGTGAGGACATGAGTGCCAAGGCATGCTAGTAAATGCTAAGATGTGCCAGATAGTTAAAAGGCATGTAAAATATGCTAAGATGTGCCAAGTGATAATGCATGCCAAGATGTGCAAGGGTGTGTCAATGCATGCTAGGGACTATCAAGGCAACAAATGGAGAAACATGTTAAACTACAAGGAATTGAACAAATAATAAGGTTAATAAGTCATCAATTTCCCTTTTCCAGGAGGGGCATGCTAAGCACACCAACACTAGGCGCCAATAGGCTCTAAGTGGAAAGTCTTAGTTCATTCTAAGTGCCAAGTCTTCCTTTGTTTCTTCTCATCTACTTTCCAATAGTTGATCTCAAATAAATTTAATATTAAACCATCCCAAATATTCATACCAAGGCATATCAATGTATTCCATACATTCTTAGACTTTCTAAGAGCCAACACATGCCAAGTGCCAATATGTGTCATGAAGTGTTATGCATGCTATGAAGTGGAAGGGCATGTTGAAGACTAATAAGGCCATGTGCTAGAGAGTGCTAATGCATGTTGAGGAGTGTTAAGGAGTACTAGGATAAAACATTAAGGGAGAACTAGGTCAAAATTCATGGAAGTTAATGAATATGAGGAACGTGTAAGAGGGACTAGTGGTAATGAGTGCTAGTTGTCATGTCAAGGAGGGAATGACAAGGTATGCTAAGAATTGGTAAGGAATTCTAGGGAATATCAAGGCATGTCAAGAATTCCCGAAGTGTTCTTGGTAGTTCCAGGGTGTGCTAATTATATGTGCCAAAATAGTGCCAAGATATTCCAATACATGCGATGTGCTAAGGATGTGCAGGGTGCCAAGGTATGTTAATATGTGTCAAGAAGTGTCAATGCAACAAAAGGAAGAACTAATAAGAGGGTTAATAAGTCAGGGCTTTATCTTTTTCAAAAGGGGCATGCTAGGCACACTAATAATAGGTCCCAATACATGCAAAGTGGAATTGTGTGCCAAGTTATAATGTATGTCAATGCATTCAAGCAAGGTGTTTCAGGGAATGATAGGGACTAGATGCATGCCAACAGATGCTAGGAGAGTTCTATGTTATGCTAGTGCATGCCACAATGTGATTGGGCTTCAGTGTCATGACAAGATGTTCTAGGTACAAATATATTCCAAGACATGCGAGGTGCTAATAAATGTTAGTGTGTGCCAAAGCATTAATTTAAGGTGTGCTCAGATTGTTGAGGAGTATTAGGTATTTATGATTAATAGAATTAATAGAGCTTGGTTATGTATTAAATAATATATTTCCTACACACACTAATGTAATTTTATCTAAAGGGAATTTGCTAGATAATAAACTTAATAGATATAAATCATGTGTTGGTTCATAGGAAAACTCTATTCGACTAGTCATTACGTGAGGGAAATGATACACACTAACTACTTCTTAAGAAACTGACTGACTCTAACTATTATGGTCTTGGACATATTATAAAAAAGGCTCCATAATAATGGTCTTAAATCGTTATATTTTGACAAAAAATATATTAACATGCACATAACGTCATCAAAAACTCATTGGAATGTTCAATGATGGCAAACATTTTTTTTCCGTCACCAAAAGTAAACAAAAAGAGCATTGGTGATGGTCATTAAAAGTTCGTCACTAGAAGTGTCACCAAAGAGAGAATTAGTGATGGGCCTTTAATGACCCTCACCAAAAGTGTCATTGAAAATTGCTTTGGTGCTAAACCTTAAAGGACCATCACTATATACACTTGAAGTGACGCTTTTTTAAGGACCGTCACCATATGTGACATTGGTGACAGACCTTAAAGGTTCGTCACAAGCATGACCCTCACCAATGTCCTTTTTTCTTGTAGTGATTTTTCCTCTTGACTTTCACTGATAAAAATAAACCACATGCTTGGCCAGCTAGTTTATTAGCATACTAAAATCTAAACTAAAATGACAATTGAAATTATCCACTGCAATCCATCAAGCTGAACATACTGTTGCACCTTGAAAACTTGAATGGTGAAGCCAAAACTAGGCTGGAACTGAAGTCTGAAAGATACTGATCTGAAAATGAAAGCAATATAAAACTAAAATTTGAAATATGATCAGAGTGTTGAGCTTATTTTCACACCTACCTACCCTAATCTAACTTGGAGATGATATATACACTAAGTTTACTCCTTTCTCCAATGCAACTAATCAAGTAAATGACTACATGCTTCATTCTTGTTCACCTTTTTGAGTATGATGAAAAAACAAAAGGGCCACTCCCATTTTACTTTCCTTTGAACAAAAATACTCAAAATTTTCCTTAAACTTAGCAACAAACCATTCTTGACATAGCATAGTCCTTCTTTAGATGATTCTAAGAAACCAAGAAAAGGATCTTGGAAGAATACCTCGCCCTGAGGATTTAAAAGACAGACTCCATCTAGGGTCGCTCCTTGTTCCACTTTGTCATGCTTAGGATCCTTCTAAAAGACAATATCTACATATTCTTCATGGTCATATGACATGGCATCCTCATTATATACCACTATGTTTTCCTCAAGAAAAACTAATATGTCTTGACTGAGTTGGATGGATTCTATTAGAAGGCCATCATTCCGATGAATAGGAGCACTTTTTGGTAATATGCCTTCTTGAGAAGGTAGAATAACATCAATATCAATCTATTATTCTATTTCTTGATGAAGAAATGATTCAGTACGTAAATCAACAGTAGAACAAATAGACATAATCTCTTCATTACATACAAATTTAGAGGTTGGTTGCATGCTTAGAGTCTGATTGATTTCTTCTTCAGTTAAAGGAGGAGGAAGTCTTTGCTTTCTTTGGATTGAACAAAAATTGTTTTCTTTCTCTTGTGAAGAACGACCATGAGGCTGAATGTCTTCTTTAGCCTCACAAAAAATAGCATATGAATTATCATTTGTCCCCATAGAGAGATCTTGTGGATCTTCTTTCATTTAGTGATTGCTTTCATTTTCAACTAACTTCTCTTGGTTGTCATGACAGTTAACTTGAGAATGAAATTCATGAATTGCTTCTAAGAGATCCTCAAGATGCCAATTTGCTAAATCTTCATCAATATTTACAAGGTATTGTATGAGATCCTCAGATTGATCACAACAATTTTCAGCTAATGATAAAGATGGAGAATTTTCTTTATAATGCTCATAAAACACCTTGTGGAAATCTTTTAAAGAAAACAAACTACCAGGGTTCAGACCTTCCCTTGCTTTGTAATATTCCAAAATAGGAAAAGAAACAATATAGAACACAATAATGGAACGTAGCAACAAATTTCAACACATTACATATGAGCCAAGAGATCGATCCATGGTATTATGTATAACAGCAACAAACAAGTACAATATCTTGGGGATCAAGTCCCTCAAGCTAAGAAAACGAAGCCTCCTATGCCTAAAAGCACCAAAACATGAAATACACTACTACACAAAATATTGAAGCTCATAAAACACAGTTCTAATGAATAATACTACAAATGGAAAATATAAATAAATTTATTTGATTATCCAATGCTCAAACAAGGCTAAAAAATGGAGATATATTCTCCTTAACACTTTTCCTACATAACCCAGGAAGGGTTTCTGGAAATATACAAAAATATGATGGTGATCTAAATCCCTAAGGCTAAAGGATCACTGCAACTGAAGCACATAGAGGAGGTAGCTAAAACTGATGTATGTTTGAGTGGCACTCCTCCAATATACTCTCTCAATGAAGGGCTCATCTCTCAAATGAAGATCTAACCTCCTAAATGTGGCGCTGAACCCTCCTTTGGATCTTCTCAATAAAATAATGCAGTTTGAGAGTGAAACCGCGTTGTAGGAGATGGTGATGCCTTGGTATGATGCCAAAATATGATATGAAGCATAGGGACCTTCATTACTAATCTCCTAATGGAAAGAAGGCTTCCTCCACTGAATACAAGCTCAAAAATGGCCCAATGAAAGCCTCCTCTGTTGCACCCTGCAACTCAGCACAACTCTAAAAAGAAGTTGCACTATAGAAGAAAGTTGTAGCTTGGCTTGATGTTAGAATGTGGAAATAACACCCAATAACTTCTCCTGGGTGGGCACTTGAAGTCCCCCGAGGATGAAGGTGTGATTCGCACTCGAGAACACCCTTGTGCTAAACAACACTGCAATATTAGCTAAACAACTGAAGAGAGCCAGAAGTCATAACATACTATAAGCAAATAATAATCCAAACATCCTCTCCATGGCTTCCATCCCCTTACTTATATGCTTGGTGAGCTTCCTCACCTTGGTTCCCACTCATTAAAGCCACTACTTCCATGCATGGGATCTCCCTCCAAAACTGCATTGTCCCTCATTGAATGTCCATTCCCTCCATACCAAAATTGTTGATTTGGTCAAAATTGACCCAGTCCACATGCTTCATCCCTTGTTCACACATAGTGGTGCTTTATATAGCTCTTTTTATGTCCTTCGTTCATATTTGGAGTGACTTATTCCTACTAAAGAGATTTATGGGTCTCTCTACACACTTATTCTTCTAACTAAGGAGAAAAATAAAATAAAAATATTCCAATTAGTTGCATGCTAATTTAGGAATATTGCATGTTTTCCCTTATAATTTTACCATGAACATCTTCATGAGGCAATCCTCATTCCATTTGACTTTCAACCTCCATGAGTGTATATGAAATTTAATGAGATGTTACAAAGCATCATCAAACTTCTCATCTTGAAAAATAGGAAGATTTATGTCTCAATTTACCTGAGGCATTTTGTGTGGGAATCCAGGAATGTGATCTCTATTCATTGGAGCATACCTATGTTGTATTGTTGGATCGATCTTGTCAATCGGTTAGAGAGTGGGGTCACTGTATATTCACAACCAATCTGGATTCTTCTACCAGTGGAGTCTTTAGTTCAACTGAAAACTGTGGAGTCACCAGGTGGATGATTTAAACTTTCTGGTGTTCGGTTATTGTCCACAATCAACAACCAGATACCAATCTTGGAACATACTTGAATCATACAATATTTTGATTGGGTTTTTTGAGTTCTGATGAAATATTAAGCTTTTTCAATAACTCATTCCCTAGTATGGTCGCCATTATGTTATCACTCTGTAATTTGTAAGATTGGCAAGAAAAAAAGATAGAGGTCAACATCAAACCACTTTGGAGTCTAGGACCTAGAATTCCTAGACTCAAAGAGGGCTAAGCTAAGCTACAAAAGCTAATCCATTGGGTTATGGAGTCATAAAGGTTGGATTGTACATTAAATTTTCAAGGGCATTCACAGGGCAAACTAAATAAGAAAACTGGATCTTACTAGTAATGTGAAAGGGGAAAGGAGAAGGAGATTAAGGTTCAACATAAATGCAGAGCAGACCATCTCTGAATTCTACATTCAGGTCTCAGAGGAAAACATTAAGATAATAAACACAAACATAATTAAGGTGCTCTCTTAGAAAATCTTAATTTAAATTTTTTGTTTTGAAATCAGATAAATTGATGCACAACATGAAAAGACAGAGGAAAACATCATCATTAACATAGCTCAAGAATCTTGTGAACGGGTCTCTTATTATTAATGCCCGTGATCAAATTGGGGCCACGTTGCCCAACACTTGTTACAATGCAAGTTTTAGCAAGGTCCAATTTTCCAACCATTGATAATGAAAATTCAAGTAATATTTAACCAAAATCAGGTCATTGCCCCCAATCACAGGGGAATTTGAGGTCTAAAATGGGCCTCCTAACGAAATTATACAATAATAGTGGAAACAATAAAATAAGATTTGATTACATCATCAAATTTTAGAGGGAAATAGGATAAAACTACTTTTTCAACTCATATTTTCAACTTATCTCCAAAAGTTTTTACTCAAATTTCGAGCGAGAGTACTCATTGGATGCGAAATTTAATTCCCCATCCAAGGAGTACCCATGTTGCATACTTTCGATGGGTCCTACTACACGAAAAATGAGAAATACATAAAAAAAGTGATTACAATCACATTTTTTATGTATTTCTCATTTTTCGTGTAGTATAGTTCATCGAAAGTATGCAACATGGGTACTCCTTGGATGAGGAATTAAATTTCGCATCCAACAAGTACTCCCGCTCGAAATTTGAGTAAAAATTTTGGGAGATAAGTTGAAAATACGAGTTGAAAATGTAGTTTTATTATTTTATTATTTTTTAATATTTTTACCCTTTTATTTAAAAAATGGTGAATCATCCCCCATGGTTGACATCATCATCTTGAATCCTATTGGTTGTTATAAAGTTTATTTTTGTTATACATTTTTCTTATGAGGCCCATTTTAGACCCCTGCACCCCCTCTTGTTACTTTGGAAAACTTCAATAATTACAAACAAACTGAAATTAGACAAGTGTGGTTGTTCACTTAAGGGATCCTGACCCATGTTTGGAGGTTAAGGTTTGCCAACAAACCCCTATACTACTGGCCCTTTCGGCAATGACCTACTTTCGTAGGCCAAGGTCTCACCTGAAGTAGTATGGGAGGGTGCTGGAACCAAGTTTCCGCACCTTGGGAGAGAGTAGGTAATTAAGGCAGATCTTCATTAACGACTTATCGGATTCGCACATAGAAAGTCTATTCGCAGGCTTTTAACAATATAATCAGTTATTTAACCATGACATAGCTATTATCATTCACAGATCTAGTTAGTACCTTCGCATCCACATGCATATCAGTAATTACCAGCACATAATATCATAAACGTAGCTACAGGTACATTCACAACGCAAAAAAATAGCATAGATGTATTCGCAACTGAAACATATACCATAGGTTCGCATCAACAGTAACCATAGTAGATCTAGATAGCACAAAGATACTTCAACTATATTCTGCATATATTAATATCCAAAAACCCAGTTACAATCCAAACCAACCCACGCACACAGCCTAGCAGGGTCTGCACACAGCAGGACTGAGGATCTCCGTGCACACAGGCAATAGGAATCCTTACCCAAAACAACCCAAAATATATCTAATAGTTCGCACGTAGCATCAATCTTAATTCATGCCTATCTTTAGACTAAAACTATCCATCTATTTATATCAACATGGCCTAAGCTTTCCTATGGTCCACAATCTGTGGTTTGCAGACCCTAGGGCTACCCTTTGACCCATTACAAAACATTAGGGGCTTTGACCTGCCCCAATACCCCTACACAAGACTAATTAATATCAAAATATACAAAATTTGCAGCTTAGGGAGCCCCACTCCAATAGGCCCCCAACACAATCTTGTGAATCATCCCGAGTCACTATGGCCATGGGTTCTGCATCTTCTCCTGAAGCTACTTGATCGCATCAACCAGTGGGGGTAGTACTCCTTCACTTTGTGCAGCAGCATTCTAGGCTACATCCACCAAATTCTGCGAAGTTGGGCCTTCTGTAGCAGTAGTGATGCTCTCCAAAGTCTGGTTTAGTTGCTTAATTGTGATGTTGACATTCTGAGATAGCTTGAGGGCCTCATTGGCCCACTTCTTTAGGTGATCACTCAAAGTATTCTTCCATTGTCGAAGAGCTTCCATGTTGTCCCTGATCACATGGCTGGTGCGCAGTCAGGCCAAGCGCTGAGCAGGGACCAGAGTGGTCAGTTTAGCCCCCATTTGGTCAAAATTTTCTTCCTTCTGGCACAAATCTTGGTTGATTTTGTGCAGGAGAGGGTCACACTGCACCTTGCTCCATAGCTGCATAGTTTTTTCCAACATTTTTGCACCCTAAGAAATTTGACTTGTAATGACACTGGTGGCCTCTATAACCAGCGCAGCTCGTTGGGCCCTTACCTCAGGTGATGTTTCTGGCTGTAACTTGGCCTGCAAGGCCGTAATCTACTGTTCCATCTCTACCTTGACTGCTTGGATCTCAGTCCTTGAGGCCTTTAGCATTGCAGCCAACACGTCAATCTTGGCCTAGGGCATGGAAGAAGCCGGGATTTCTTCGGTGACATCCACGCAGAGCCTACTAATTAAGTGCTCTGACTCTGTCTACTGCATGGCAGCAAGGGTACTTGTAGCCTGTGCCTGGGATACCTCAGTAGTTTTTTCCTCATTTGTCTACTCAGTTGTACTGAGTTGTTGGTGCACTTGACCATCTCTATGTTTAATCTCTTCGAACAGAGACGCGTGAAGGATTTGCAACAGTTCATGCGGAAGGTGGGCTAGATCCAACTGTACCTCTTCGCAGACCTAGAGTTGCACTCCTAAGTCGGGTGGACTTAGTATGAGGGTTGCAACCGGTAGAGGGCAGAGGCAACTTTTTGGCGTACTGATTACTACGGTGCTTATGGCTGGGGTCGACCTTGCCTGAACCATACTTGTTTGCAAGGTATTAGTCTTAAACTGTAGATCCCAGCGCTCAGCCTAGAGTGTATCGAATGTGGCTTTCTGTTGTTCTTCTAGAGCCAACCATTTGTCTTATGTAGCCAGGGTGACTACATATGTGATTTGCTCTAGATCCTCTTCTATCAGCGTAACTCTTATGTCGCATTCCAGCTGTTGAGCTCGTTGCTTCTTCCGTGGCCCTTTAACAAGGTCACCAATCTGCTTCGTACCGTGAGGGGAGTCAGCACCTTCCGTATCCAAACCTTCTGATCCCAGATCCTGCTGTGAATCCTTCTGCGATACCAGTTCCATGCCCTTCCCAATACTCTTTCCCTGTTGCAAACCCTTCTGTGATCTCGGGTCCACATATTTCCCAATACCTTTACCCTGGCCTCTAGTTTCTTTGGTGGTGTCAGGCGGGGTGACCTTCACTGTGCTCATCCCTGCAGTGTCCTTCGTACCTAATTTGAAGCTAGGCTTGCAATGTGGAGGCCAAGTCATAACTAGGCGATCAACTTTCTCATCAGTAACCATGTATGGTAGTGAGACCCATGCTGGATCCTTATAGCATATAATCTATACATTATGCATGGTTACTTGAAATGCTATGATGCTTTTGTAGTTATCATAAACTACAAGTGACAAGTGCAGTCAGGATTTGATTGGTGCTGTGAGCCCGCTCCTAAATAGGACCTAGAATACTTGATTGTCCTCAATACATTACGCATCCTTAGAGTCCCACAAATTCACGTATCGCACCCTTTCACACATATCTGGTGTGAGCTTAGGGAGGATAGAGTCTTCAGGGGCTTCCCATGTGACCAAAATGATGAGAAGCAGCAACCAAGAGTATCAGAATGCTCATCCATGATCCTGGGCTTCGCGTACATTTTCCAAAAATTTGTTTCACAAGAACTGGTGTTAGTCATCAATATTTTTCACCTGTTGATGATGACTATTTTTTAAAGCCAATTTTTCTAGCATCTAATCTCCAATTTGTCAAATTTTTCAGCTAGAAAACACCCATAAACATTTTTCCCTCCTACCTTTTAAAATCAACCCATGATGAGATAAAACCTAATTGTCAAGCCCTATCTAGTCTCAGTCATACAAACTTTTCCATCAGCTCCAAAGAGAATACTCCAAATCTATCAAAAAGTCTCCCCTAAGTTAGGTAGTGGTGCTTTAGGCATTCCTCCCTTGGAAAACTATCCTAAAGCCAAAAGAACCTTTTTCTAATATCAACCAGTCATAGATAATCTTCCTATTCTACAAATAAAGCTTGATACACCCTTAAGTCGCGCCACTAACAAACCTTGATGTCTCAGCAGTGCATATGCCATAGGTCAAACTAATATTAGGTGGATTTACAGTGTTTCAATGTATTTTTCAAGAGCAGAAGTGTACCAGTGTTCCAGAAGACATTATTAAACTTAACATGAGAAGACATCTGCTTCTCATGTGGTTTTGAGCCTGGGATGCAAGTACTGGATAGAGAGGTATTTCAATGAGCTCTTGCAAACATAGTCAAAAGGTTAGTGACTTATGAATAACAAGTAATACTTTGAAAATACTGGTCAGGTTGCTTCTGATGTCTAAAGATGCATAAAGATATTTTAACAACAGGATTACATATCTCAGAGAATTTCCCCTCATGGCATATTGTCAATTTGTCACTTTTATTTGCTTAGCTATGAATAGGCAGTGAAAGGAAAGATGACACTACTTGAAAGCAGATGAAATGGAATCACTGTGTAAAACCTCCTCCAAACATGAGCAGAGGGTTTGGAAATGTGATAAAGGCCTCCTTCATTTAACAAGCAGAAGGCCAGGAATAGAGGTATGGCCTCATTTAAGGGCACAAGGCTAACAATGCTACAAATAGCCTTAAAGACTTGTTTTACACCTTTTTCTCCAATAGATGAAAACCACTAACACAGTAGTGGTGTTTCAAAGATTGATTATATGGTTTCACTTATTGAAAGGCAGATTTTAAGTGCAGTGGGAAACAATTGAAGGCTTATGAATAGAAAAATGTTGTTAAGCAGAGGAAGAAGCAGTGATATTATGTTAATCAAAGAGGTTTGGTTTTTCTTCTATCATAGATCTCCTTCAAAATTAATCTGAAGAAAAAGTAAAAGAAGCTTGGACAGGTTCATCAATATGAAGAAAAGGATATGAAAAAATGTCTCAAATTCAAAACAATTTTCAAAGAATCAAGCCATATCACTATCATGAAAAAAAACCTCTTATGGACATACGAACAAACCCTGCTGTGGTATGTAATTTCACTAAGAATTTCCAAAGACTTTTCTCCTTGATCAATAGGCATGAATCTAGCCATTGGTAAGTTCAAACTAGGGTTTTACCCACTGTAAAAAGGAAATGTCATTGTAAGGGTGCATCTACAGTCCCTAATGTGACTTTGTGCAGTCTTCCTTTAAAGGACAGAGTTTCACCTTAATGAGAAGCATTGAAAGGAGTTTTTGTTTCTTGAAAAAGCCTTTTTACTTCAAAAAAGGTCATGACTTTGGTGTCATTCAAAGGCAGCCTCCACAACATTTAAAATCGAAATATGGGTCTGTGTAGTGTTTTAAAGGAAATTTGTGTCTCATTATGACCGAAAAATTCGAAAGGTGGTTCACTTTCTTTCATTTAAAGGTGGAGAGACTGTTGGCAAAGTCTCAGTGTGCCAATTCAAAATGCAACAAGCGCTCCCCTGGCTGCTCACTGAACAGAAACAAGACTTCGAGCAAATTTCAAGTTTTTTCAGGCTTTCAAGCCTACGCGGCGTGGCTAGAAAAGCGCATGGCATGCCTGGGAGAGAAAATACATGGCATTTACATTGTTGCATAGCACGCCTGTAGTAGCGTGTAGTGCGCCTGTAGCGCCGGTCACCAACTGCTCGAAGGCCGACCCGACACCCCTCACTGCACAGTGTTTTTTCTTGTGAACGTGCTACTCACCCAAAACACCCTTAAAAACACTTTTGGAGCTGCTTAATAAATTGACCAAGGCCATAAGCCTTATTTCAAGGTATTCTCCATTGCTTATTGCTAGTTTTTTGAAATCTTAAACGGATGACAAGGTTATTTTCTCAAGGAAGAAGCAGTGATAAGGAGGGTAGGGTTTTTGATAAAAAACAAAGTTGTTTATGGCCATAAATGTCACAGACTATTCCAAGTGATAGAGGAAAGTGTTGAAACAGTCTTAAGAAGCCCTTATTTCTTTTCAAAGACAATGATAGTGAAGGAGTATGGTTCTAAAGGATGAAGGCTGGGTAGATGAATAAAACTTCCTTTTTTATGTTATGAGACATCAAAATCTGTGTAGCTTCCATAGTTCAAAAAAGAAAAATTTGTGTTTGAAGGTCCCAAAATCAATCTCGAAGGATGTTTTTCTTCCTGTGTTGAGCAAAGATCCCATAATTTCTGAAGGTTGTCCTAACTGTGGTAAAACAAAAACAACCCCTTTCTGCAAACTCAAAGGTTTTTGTTGCTGTGATTGTCAGACACCATTACAGTGTTAGGTGGATATTTCAAACAATCTTAAAGGAACCTAACTGCCTTTAAGAACAGTTATAGCCCATAGGTAAAACAAGAGGAGACTCTGTTTGAAGTTTCAAACGTGAAAACAGTGTTTATAAGGTAAAAGCTTGTCATTATAAAGAGTCCTCTCTGTATGGTGAAACAGTGAAACCTAGTGCAGCCTCCATAGTTCCAAAAGACAGAGTATGCTATGAAGGTATTTTAAATCAGTTGGAGGGTGTTTTATTTTACTTTGTGAAGAACAGTGAGCAACACAAGAAAGGTGTTTGGAAGAAAAAGTGTTTTTGTCAAAACACAAGATATTCTCTCTTCACCAATAAACCACAAACATATCTTTTCAGAGTTATTTTCCCAAGCACAGTGATAAGTTGATTTTATTTCATTTGACAAATACTTGTTGATTGGCATCAAAGAGGACAAAAAGTGACTTATAAAGAGGATAGGTTGTGTTCTTGAGAAGCCATTTCAAGGACCATTTGAGACAAATTGTTTTTGTCAGTTAGCAAAGAGTATTCAAAACAAAATGCCTCCTAGGCAAGACAATAGGAGTGGCCTTCACAGGAGGTTTGAGCCTGTTTCAACTGAAGAGCTAAATGCTCATCCATCAGTCCTATTTAACTTTCATGAGGTTGGATTTCTAGAGTTTTGTCAAAGGGTGCAGGAGGTAAAGGTTCACTAGTCCAACACATCTTTGGGTTGTGGGAGATTTCCAAGGGTTACTTTCACCAGTTTGGACGCCAAGCCTTCCTAGTCCAGCCTCGGTGCCACCAAAATCCCTTGGTGTCAAGAGAAGGCTCAAACAAGCACTCAGACTCTACGAGTACAAACCTTTTTTGAAGCTCCGAGCATAGAGATGATGTCCATCCATTTTTCCCCTTCTGTGATCATGACTAGGTTATGCTCCCCTCAAGGAAGATAATCATGAAATACTCTACTCTATGTTGATTCTCTGCCCAGCTTACTGTCCACATACAAGGTTGTCATGCATTCAAAAGAGCTAAAATTGTTAAATCTCCTTTCTTCCTCCAGAAGTATTTGAGAAATGCCTCCACTGCTCAGAAAAACCTTCTTCTCAATAGTCGCTAAATTTCTTCCATCATCTCTCATCATGTTACTATTCTTCACTGTACTTTGAGAAGAAGGAAATCTCTTTGGGATACTCAGCAATAATCTATTTGTCACCTGTCTTCTGTCCCATACATCTCCTCCACCTTTCCACTGCCCATCCCTCGCTTTTCTTCAAGGTGTTCATTCCACAGTTTCACTCATTGAACAAGAAGAAGAGAATGACGAGAAGAAGAGCATGAGCAAGGGGAGGAAGAGAAAGATGAACAATAGCATGATGAAACAGAGTAGCAAGGGGAAGAAGAACATGATAAACAACAGCATGATGAAGAGGAGGAATAGCAAGGGAAAGAAGAACATGATAAACAGTAGCATGATGAAGAGGAGGAACAGCAAGGGGAAGAAGGGCAGCAAAGTGAAAAGGTCACAGTGAAGAATGGCAGCAAGGGGAAGAAGGGCATGATGAGGAAGAGCAAGATGAAAAACAACATGATGAAACAGATCAGCAAGGGGAGGAAGAGCAATATGAATAGCAGCATGATGAAACAGAGAAGCAAGGGGAAGAAGAACATGATAAACAACATCATGATGAAGAGGAGGAACAACATGGGGAAG
>JAXQQM020093085.1:0-10858 GCA_034641835.2 Pinus albicaulis
CCAAAATATAACCTTATATTTATAGTTTTGACCCTAAGGAGCGCTGAAGAGCTTTTAGAGTGGATACATCTCACTAGTCAAATGTGAATACAATTCAAATACAAATACAATATAGAAACACTTGTTATTGCAAATCCAATGCAAATACAAATACAATATAGAGAAACTTCTTATTTCATCTGCGCCAATGACACCGCCCTACAAACAAGATGATTTTCATATCATCGTTGTCATTATTGATTTACCTTTACATCCAAATTTCAAACCCAAATAGCAGTAATTGCATAGACCATACAACTAGGGTTGACATCATAGCTTGAGATCCATACATATTAGCTTGAGATCCATTAAAATTATTACAGGCGAGGCATACCAAGTTGCATGTTGAAATAAAATTATCATGGATCGACATAAAATTACTATAAAATTTGAAAGAATTAGATGGAAAAAGTAATATCGACAATTTATTGCTGACACCAAGGGAAGGAATAACATTTTAAATTGAAGTGGCAGGTTTACTGATAATCAATATCCCTTGATTTAAGTTAAGCTTTTCAGTGTTGGAAAAATGAGTACCTATTGTACCACGTAACCAAACCCTATAACTCAAAATTTATGTGCCACTAAACCAAACCCCGCATCAAAAAAATTCAATCTCTGGCATTGTTTTAGCCTATCTTCGCATCCATGATCAACTTCATTGCAACTTAAAATCTGGATTCTTTTTAAGATCTTAACCCTAGGGTTTATGTTGATTGATGGAACGATAGTATTATAGTAGATGTTATGTAGGGTGGGAAAATATATTTACGCGTTGAACATGAAAGTTCATCTAATGTCTTCCTACTCAGATCGTAATATGAGATGCCAACATTGAATAACCAGCCAACATGAAATCCATTCAACATTCCAACCATTTTTTTCGATCTTGGTTGCAGTGTGGGAATACACAAATTAGATGAAGTATGGTTGCACATTGCCTATGTTATAGATGTTAGGCCACTATTGAAAATGGAAATGAATAATAGTGGAAAATCTCCCAAGTAATTGAATTTCACCAAAAAAACGTATTGTCTCCTGATCTCATGCTTAAGATTTCGATCCTAGGTGTACTAATTGAAATTGGTATCCACAACTCAATCAAAATAGAGTTTACACTTTTTCTCCAAGCTGAACAATTTAAGGAAGACCCTCAAAATCCATATCTCGATCTTAGGTGGATTGGTTGAAATTGGTATCAAGAACTCAATGGATTTTACACTAAATTACAGTGCCATGATATTAAAAGGGTATGATATAGAAAAATGAGTTTATTCTTGTTCTGGAAGCCGAACCTAAGACAGACTGCCAAAATCCTACTACAAATGATTGTTGTTTCAATCGACACAAATTTGAATGCGAACACGAAAATGGAACCTAAATCGACCAAGAGAACCTAATTATCAAAATCAAGAAGACTGGAAGGCAAGTTTGAGGGAGGTTAAACTAACTAAAGAAAATGAAATAGAGAGTTGTTAAACTAACTAAAGAAAATAAAGTAGAGAGTAAACTAGAAGAACAAGTTTTCATCGACAACAAACTACATTAAATTTAAATAAACACATCAGAAATAAATAAAGTACCTACAACAAATTTGTTGTAAAAAATAATAGCCCAAAGAGGGTTTGGGTTTGGGTTTGTGTAGCATCAGCTACAATACAATAGCGCATTGGAACATGACAACTCTTCCCTTCCATGTTCCTATGACAAACTCTCCCCTCGGCGGTTCCTATGAATCAAGAAACAACATTGATCTTATGGAGCATGCCAAATCCATTGTTGTCCTCTTCTGTCAATAAAAAAATTTTGGACATTGAATTTTTCACATAAACTGTCTTATTTGCAACATTAAACACTTCACAAAGGCACAAAAATGTAGCCGCTTCCCACAAAACATACCACAAACAAACAATCAATAGAGCACTAGAACTAAAGACTGGAAATTTGAAGTTTATAGGTGTTTCCAACTTCTTTTCCCTTCAAGTAAAGAAAAAAGATGATATGCCTGATTCTCTATCCTTCCACGTACTTTTCCATTTTCTTTATTTTTTCCATCTTACCACTTTCACTCCCACTTCTTACAACACAGTATTTTTCTGGCCAACTCATCCATCGTAATTATTTCTAATTTACGCAAGTCATCCACTCCCACTTCCTCCAACGGATATTCTTTTTCAGCCAACTCATTTTTATTTTTATTGGTTAAACTTATTGATGTGACGGTTTCTGTCTTTTCTAAGTGAAGAAGATTAGGTCACCATCAACTTTTTCACATTTGAATTTCAATTATTCTCAGGCTTTTGTGCATTTCTTGTTTTTTGTTTTACAATATTATGGAGGTTTTGTGTTCCGATGTTTTTTTTAATTATTATTATTAATATAGTTTCATTAGAATTTAAGATTTTAAAACACTATATGTCAAAGTAAGAATTTAAAATTTAAAATATATTTAAAAACAAAAAAAATAAAAAATAACAAAACATAAAAATTAATTGAAAATTTGTAAGTTAAATTTTCTTTTTTTTTTTAAATTTTTAACATAACAGAAAATTACATAGTAATGTTTTTTTTTTCTAATTTAAATAAAATAAAATTATAATGTAATATTGTTTCTCTTTCATATGCAGTGGTCAAAAAAATTGAATGATATGAATTATATAATTTTATGATAATATTTTATCTCACGCAGACATAATGATTATATATTAAAAAAAAAAATATTTGAAAGCATTGCATTTCAATTTCACATTCTCTCTAGGCTAAAATTTAAGGTTATATACAAATATTATATATTAATAATATGATATTTAATTTTACATTTAATTTTTTTAGACAAATTATATATATATATATATATATATATACATGTGTGTGTGTGTGTTAAAATTGTTAGATGATGAACATGTATTTAATGTGAAGTAGTGAAATATCTTTTTCTTTTACAAAATAAAAACACACTAAAAATAATTTTATGAATTAAAATTTACTTAGTTTTTCCTAATAGATAAGAAAATCATAATAAATAAATAAATAAAACCATTTTCTATTATATAATTAGCTTTACCATTTTTATGTTATATAAAATATTTTTTTTAACTTAAATATATATGAAGATAATTAAAATTTATGATATAATATTTTAAGAAATATAAATATAATAAAAAAACGTGATAATGATAATTATAAAGAGACCATGCACTCTTACTATATACCAAGAGGATAATAAGAGGTGGTGTGGTTTCCCTTGAATAATAATGATAAGTCCATTTGCATTAAGAGATAGCAACCTATGTCATCTTCTTTGACAACTCAAATATGAAGTTTTCCCACTATTTTAAAAAATTACAAATACAAAATTTAATGTTTATTTTTAATAATGTATTTTATATAAAATAAATAAATAAATATTAAAAAAAATCAATTTTATTCATAACTATTTTTTTTTGTCTTCTCATAGTTTTAATCATTTAAAATACATGTGACTTACTAATTCTCAATATATGACATTTAGTAATTTGGAATTTTGATGATTCCTTCCCTATATATGGAGTTGAAATATGTCATTTTGAGAAATATAGTAAATCTATTTCAAAATTTTTTATCATGTTTTAAATATAATATGTGTACGGTTGAAGACATTATGTCAAAATTTCTAATAGTGATTCGATTATTTAATATGAGATTTAGAATTATGACATTTTTACTAATAATATTTTTTAATAGTTTATATTTATTTTAATTATAAGTATATTATTATGTTTCAAAAATTAATTTAGAATATATATATTTTTATTTTATTTTTCTAATTTATGTCATACAGTTTTAAGTAAGATTAGGATTTGGAAACTGATTTAGATTTGAAAATGAATTTTTGAGTGTATAAGTGAATTAAAACCTACAATATGTTATAAAACCTCTATCACATTTCAAGCAAAAATAAATTAAAATTTGCTAGGAAAAAGGTCCAAAACATAGTCCAATTATAATTTATTTTAGATGTATTAATTGATAACATATTCTCATATACATAGTTATTTGTTACCTCAAAATAAAATCTATCTTTGGCTAATTAAATTTATCACAATAAGTTTGAGCACATTGCTAACAAAAAATTCCAAATTTCTTTCTTTTCTTTAAGAAGTCTTTTACAAATGAGTGTCGTTATATATTTTCCATTAATATTGCATTAAAAAACAATAAAACCATTTACATTAAAAAATTAAAAATTGTAATGATAAAAAATTTAAATCTCTTTCTACTTATTTAGTATGAGAAAGATGTGTAAATCATGAAATTTAGACATGGTAGTTAAAATAATATTGTTATTATAATAATTAATAAATAAATCATTTCAATTTTCATAACAATTAACATAAATTCATGTCAATTTGTGTGATATAAAATTGTAAAACCATTTGCTATTGTAATTATCTACATTTAATGTCATTTACTATAGAAAAATCTAGTAAAACTTTAAACATTAAAAAAAAGTTATCTTATTATTTTTGTTAAAAAAGGATTTTGTGGTTAGACATGGTATTTAAAATAATATAGGTATTATAATCATAAATAAATAAATTATTTCAAGGTTTATAATAATTAACATAAATTCATGTCAATTTGTGCTTTATAAAATTGTAAAACCATTGGATATTGTAATTATTTACATTTAATGTCATTTACTTTAGAAAAACCTAGAAAAATTGTAAACATTAAAAAAAATAAGGTTATATTATTGTTTTGGTTAAAAAATGATTTTGTGGTTATCAAAACCAATTTTCAACTTCATGACAGTTAATAGTATTTATTTATCTTTTGGGTAAAAGAAGGGGCTAGCAACTGGAAGGAAGCAGAACCACCTTGAATGAAAAAAGAGAAAATTACAATTCTCAGGTTAAGGCATGACACTTCCTGAAGGAGGGTTTCTTAAGCTAGACTCGAGCCAGTGGAAACCTGAATATAAGCTAGTTCTAGATTGGTTTGAGGAGCTCTAGGTTCTTGTGAAACAACATAAAAAATGTTTTTTTCAACTAAATGTAGGGGAAGTGAGAAGATCAGGGGACAATGAACATAAATTTCACTCTCATTAGAAGATAATTCTAGTTGGGTTTTCTTGAATCTTTGAAAAATAATTTAGAGAAGTAGAAGTCATATTATTTAGCCTATATATTCTCTATAAAATTTATGAATGTTGTAGTAAGAAAGAGTAAGTGTGTATATTTTTTATAAACTAGTGTTGGATTTTCTTTGTTGAATACTTATTTACCTAATTTTTAAGATTACAAAAGTTAAATGTTGGACAAAATTAATTTGGTAGCCTGTCTAAATTAACTGATAACAAAGCTCTTGGTAGGTTTAACCAAATATTTCCATGAAAATAATTCATTTATAAATGAATTTTGATAAAAGAGTCAAATTGGGGTGGAGAAACCATATCAGAAATAATTAGGAGCTGTAAGGACAGGAGTCTAGTAAAGGCTCGATTATACGAGTTACTAAAGCAATTTTATATTTATTATTTTTAAACAAAGAAAATAACCAAGACCTCACTAAGAATTACCATTTCATACTTCAATGTTTTGGTGGGGTTAGATCCAGATGACACAAAAAAATCCACTAACTAGAGCAATCATGAAGAGCATGCCTTTGCTGAAATGAAATTGACATCTTTTAACTTGAGCGGAAACTAGATGAACCTAGTTTCGCTTCACCAAAGAACTCTTGTGGCATATAAAATCCATGAGATAAGTATGGTTAGAGAGCCAGTTAAAATAAAAAAAATTAACTATAAAACACGGATGGAGAATAATTGCAACTATGACTGCTTGGAAAAATTAGTGCAGAAGGTTATACTCTGACTTAATGTTGGTAACTAGTAAAATCGTGTTTTAGTTAATGAAGAATAAATACAAACCCTCACTGGTTGAAAAATTGTAAAGCCCTCAAAAATTGAGGAACCCTCCATAGAATTAGAAATGTGTGAATGACCAACAAACTATATCGTATTGTGGTTTTTTACCCTAACTCCCATCTAGTGAATTCAAGTTTTTTGATGAGTTTCAGAGAAATTAACCATGGAGAATTCACTAGGTTAATGTCTTGTACTTTGTCTTGATATTACCATAAACAACATGTGGCTTCAAGAGCCATCCATGTAAAACCAAGTTTTTAATGACTAGACCTTAAGTTGTGCCTCAGAAACCTAGACTGACAACATGTAATCAATCAAGAGAGTAAGTACAATGCATCAAGCCTTAAGAGAAAATCATAAATTCCTTTTATATTATTTTCACTACATTAAAGTTCATAAATATCATATTAGCGTTGTAAGGATGGTCTTATCACTTAGACAAAACCCTGGCTATAAGGGAAAAACTATAAGGTAACCTCTAAGCAATGTTTTGAATTGAAAAGCATCCCTTTCAATAAGAAGGGGGGTCCCTTATACAAGTCAGTAAAATATGACTGGTTATGTACTTATAACAATGACTAGATCTCATTGGATTATTCAAAAATAGTTTGGAAAGGGAAGGTAAAATCATTGGGCACGAAGTCTCAAAAGCTGAGAATTAATGAAAACTAACAAGGAACTCGTTGTGAAGTACACAAATCTCATGGGAGAGATAGGTACATTTTCCTTAGAAAATTTTCATTTTAACTAATAGTTCAAGGGGGAAAATAGTCCACTCCAATTGGGCATGAAGGATGAATCCAAGATCTTATTTAGAGGAAATGGGCACAAATATTTAGATATATTAGATCAACCACAAAAAATAAGGGTTAATCATGTAACATTTAATCTTATACAAATATTATAATTCCATACATTCAAATGGTATAACTGAGAAGAAAAAAAATACATAAGGAAAAGGATAGACTGGAAAAATACATCACATGAATCCAAGATATCACAAAAATCCATGCTCTTTCTTGTGAAGCTTCATTAATCTAAAATAAAATTTGAAACAATGTGCTCCAAAGGGTCCTCAGGTGCAAACCCTTTCATTAAATGTCACACCTCCAAAATTTTTTTATTTTTTTTTTTCAATCCTTTGACTTGAAGTAGGGTCAAGAGATAGTAGGATTCTTAATTAGTTGTAAACGTAACTTTATAAAATATCCATTTCAACATTTTTATGTCCAAGGTCTATTTACAAAATTGGGATAACAAGTATCCCCCTTTTTGGGACCCGTATATATATGAATATTGGCACTTTACTCTCTTCACTAGCTTTAATAACTTGTATACACATACATATAACTTTAATAACTTATATATATATATATATATGACTTTAATAACACACACACACACACACATATATATATATATATATATATATATATATATAATCTTACATAAACTTTAATAACTTATATATATAAATGGTGACCTACCAACCCACTTTGGACATTCATATAATTATAATTATATAGATATCGAAATCGAAATCCATAGTCCACGGTCAAAGGAATGTTTATATATATATATACCAAAATGGATTATTTACGTTTCTCACCACGTAAATCGGTCCTACGTGGTCTAGACACTCATATATGATCACGACTTTTGCCACCTACCGGTCACTAACCCGTGAATATGTTCGGCTCCGCGAAGCATTTTTGGTCACATCTAACGGCGTCGGGTATCATATAACCACTCATTTAAACAAACCCTAACCCGCTCGAGCTTCTACTACTCGGTTTCGTGTTTTTACAGTCATCGATATTGATCTGTTCAAATTTTAATTGTAAATGCCATGTTTCGTGTTATGACAGTGTTGCGTGCAGGAAGATGAAGGAGTTGGTACAAACGAGATCCGTCTTTTGGGCTGGGACGGTTGCACGCGTCCGTCCCTCTTTCGCCACAGGCTTACGGGTTCCACATTAACCTGCTTTTGGTTCAGGATCGGAACGACTGATTTTCAAAACTGTACTACACCTCCTGAACAAGAAACCCCGGCTCATCGCCAACTGTAGGAAGGAATAGGAAGGGTCATTTCGGTGGCGATACACTTATGAGTTCGCAGGAATTCTGCTGGTCAGGTACATTGAAACGATTTTAAATATTATTAAACTTACAGTCGGGTATCCTGGTTACCGCTCGGCTTGATTTTCAAAATCCTTCTTGGGATTTCGTAAAATGCGGGGCCGCGGAGTGATAATGTATCCCTCCTTGCCCGTACGTTGGTCGATTTGTTTCTAGGGTTTCTAATTCCCATTATTAACCCTTCTTTGCCACAGGAGTCATTACGTTTCGTTTCGCCCCTTGTGTCTGGTTTTTCTTCTCTCAAGATTTTCAGGGTTTCAGGTTGTTTGTTTGTTTCAGGTATCAGGTTCTTGATTAACAGAGTGCGATTTCCGTCTTAGACTACTTAAGGGTTTATTGGACGGTCGATTCATGTCTGCATATTTCCTTCGTGGTAAAGGTCTCTTTCTCTCCATTTTATATTACCCTACTCTGTGTGTTTTAACCAGGTTGGTCGACCCTTCTTTTACCTTTGTAGGGCACGGCGTATGGCTCTCTTTTCAGGCTTATATAGTCGACTTTAACTTTTTTTCGGTTTTCCTTGTGTACAGGTTTCCTGTTCACCGATTTGTCAAAAGGTGATTGTAGGAGCAGCTACGATTATGTTACTGAGAGTCTGTTGTAGGAGGGTTTATCATTCGAGATCAGTTCTCTGTTGGTCGCATGACTACTTACCGAGTTCAGGTTAAGTAACCTTGCGCCAGAATACTCGGACATTTTCCTAATTGCATTTCCTCACAGACTCCCTTCGTTCTCTGGTTAGGTTGTGTCGATTTCCACTCACATAATGAAATCTTATTTCCTCTTTCATATACATATAAACCCTAAGGATTAATCTACAATGTTGTTATGAGTTCGACGTCTTATTTAACCACGAAATTTAACCAATCATCTGTCCAGCTTCAGCGTTCATATGCTGCAGGGGATAATTATTCCATACGTTTGTATTAAATTTTTCCCTTCATCTACTAACCACAACTGTGTCCGCATGTTTTATGGCTCGAAAATTAATGCCGCATGTAGATTTCCTGTTTATATCTATGTTTTATCGGTATGGATATTTATCCCTTAACTTCCCATTTTGGTTTGAAATTTAATCATTTTAACCATACAGGTAGCTGTGTATTTCGTTTACATTCACCTAATCATATTCGTTGTCGTTCCTGTTTAATCGATCATCCGAAGTGGGTTTAAATCGGAAATCGATTCACCACCGGAATTTGGAAGTTGCGACTGAGTTGTATGCACAAGAGTCGTAATGACTTGACTCGGCGCTCCCATCTAATTCATGGTTGTGCTACAACAGTGATAGAAATATCGGAGCAAAAGTCATCATAGTTTGTAATTACGTGTATGTTTAATAATGCAGGTTTAAAATACATATATATACATCGTCATTTTTATTTTACGTTTATGTACATACATCGTCGTTTTATTTTACAGCTGTTCATTTACGTATCAAGTTTAAAAAGGACTCAAACGCCGTGAACACAGATCCCATGCAAAATAATGAAATTAATCATCATGGATTTGTATAGTTGACCACTCGTTTATTTCGCATAGTTGTAATGTTCATATCTATATTATTTACACCCACTGCTCATTTGTACTTTGTTATTGACATATACTATTTCGCTAGCTCTTGGCACTTACTTTTTGGGTCGTTTTGCATATATATATTCAATAGTAATTTGAGTAGTGGACATTCATTATAAATTAAGTTTTGTTACTATATAGTTATTTCAAGAATTATAAGTAGATCAATAATGTCATATACATTTTAAAAGGCTTTAAAAAATATAGCACTTCTATAGAGTAGAAGTTTCTTCTTAGGCTACAAAATTTCAAAAATGCATATTCAAATGTTTTTCTTTTCTTTTGTTATACCACGTAAATTGAACTGCTAATACAATATTTTTCTAACATACATATGATCATGTACTTTCACCTTTGTATAACTACATGCAATACAAGTTAATATTTAATTTTATGTGGAGACTAAGTACCTTCAGATTTAAACCGTCTTTGGTTTAAAGTTTCTGTGGGTTTCTACTCTACGGATGTATGGTCTACCACTAAACAGATTCTGGAAGGTGAATGCCTAAGGATAGATTCTGTTAAATGTAGTACTAAAATCAATCATACCATTTCATTAAATTTTATATGTAGCCAATTCACACTGATTTAAATAGAAGAGCATCAATTTTAGAGACGTACCATTCATGCAGTAGACCAACCTCCGAACCGTAGAGTTCTATTTTTCTCCCAGAACTCACCCCCGAGCTGAGACCAATTCCACCACAGATCAACCTCTTGATCTGCTTAGGAGTAGCTTATTTAAGCTATTTTCCCCAAGCCTGTTTCTAATTCTGCGTCCAGAATAACAGGATGCTTTTCTTCCTGTTTGCCTAGGCTTCCCATTTTTGGATTCTTTAAAGCTGTTTTATGCTTTTCCTCAGCTTTTCCAGCTTTCCACCTCTTCCCAACTACTTTCCTCATCATTGGGGGAAATTTAGATTCTTCCTCAAATCTAAATTAGAAATAATTCCCTTCAAGGATTTCTGAAGGGGTTTAGGGGAATACTTGCCTTATCCGTCCTCATGGATTTAGCAAGTGGTCTCTAAATCTCATTCTTGGTCTATATGCACATCAGAAAATTTATTTATTTCTTCAACTAAAATATTGAATTACATCCACAATTTATCTATCCCTTGGGGTCCACTCCCCTTAGGATTTAAGTTCAAATGTCAAACTTTAAATTTTCAACACATAAAATGGGGGTGTTACATT